>JASMMZ010000009.1:9349273-9363245 GCA_038502455.1 Anisogramma anomala
CGAGCGCCATGGCCGCGCCGGTGCACAGCGCCCCGAGCTTCTCCGCGATGCCCGCCTCCAGGTTGGCCGCCACGGTCGTGATGATGGCCGCCGTCTGGCCCGGGGGCAGCATGTCCAGCGTCGAGATGGGCAGGCTGAGCAGGGAGCGCAGGTAGACGACCCTGATGGCGGACGAGATCCGCACACTGGTCGTGACGAGTCCCAGCTGCCGGCGAGCATTGTTAGTACGAGCGTTCTGATGCCATCCCTCCCTCCATCCGTCCGTCCATCCGTATGCTCCCGTGTGCGGAAGGGGAGGGAGGAGACGAACATGGGAAAAGAAGGTCAGCAGTAGTTTCACCAAGAAGACATATACGATCTGAACACTGTGTGCAGTCTCGCTGCATTAGCTGTCAAACACCCCAAGGTGTGGTTGCCACCGCGCAGGGGACGCGTACACAGCATCGTCCACCGCTTCGATGAACTCGGCTTTGGATTCACCAACACCCTGCTTGAAGAAATCGGTGAAGGCTCCGGTCAGGCGTCCTGACGAGCCCACGTCAGTCCAGTCTACCCTGCCCGGTCAAGCAAAAGGTCCACCGTACCAAACAAGATGTACATCGCGGGCATGGTCAGCCCGGAGCCAAAGGCGGCGACGCAGGACGCCGCCACTATGATCTTGTCACAGGTGCTCGCGTACGTGAAGATTCTCTGGGTGTTGGTTGCAACGTCAGCCCGCGCCCATCATCGATTGGTTGGTTGCACGACCGGCCCCCGAGAGACGAGATGGCACGCACGAGATAGTTGGCCATGGCCGCCCTGTACTTGGGCGGGACCTGGAACAAGCCCCCATCCTGTACGTCGTGGGCCTCGCCGGCGGCAGGCTGTGAAGACGCCATTCGATTCCAGTGATGCTGGACCTGACCTGGGTACGTTGTGACGAGAGTGACTAGTTGTGCTTCCGGTCACCGTGTCCAAGCTTTGCCATGAAAAAGACCGGTAAGGCTCTGGTTGGGAGAGAGGGAGAGGGAGAGGGAGGGAGGGAGAGGGAGAGGGAGAGAAAGAGAGGGAGAGAGAGAGAGAGAAGAAGAGGAACGCCAGTGCTCGTGTCGTCAACAACCCGGGGCCCGACAGTCTCCAGCTCGCCGCTCGGACGACGAAGCAGCTGCCATACTGAAACGAAGCCACCCTATTTTTTTTCGTTCCAAGCACTCGATCCAGGCGCTTGAACGCTGCAGGGGCGCACACGCCACCGTGACGCACGGCACAGACCTTCTCACACCAGCTCACACGCTCCTAGAGCGGATCGAGGGGATCATCGAAGCCAGCTACAGAGGACACCCAGGTGTGGGCAGAACATATAAGATACAGCAGCTGCCCAATGAAGATCGAGTGACGTTGGGAACAGAATCGATGAGTGTGATGGAAGGCCTTGACGGGTCCCGATGAATGAATGAAATCAACAGTAAGACTTGCTCGACTTGCTCGACTTGCTGTGTATGTAATAGTCCTTTTGGTTTAGTTTTGGAAAGAGGATAGCACACACACACATACATATATATAATTATAATAGATTTAGTTTCTCACTCCTTCCTTCCACGTGGTATCCATCCTGTCTACAACTACAACAGCAACAGCAAGTGACAAGCAGCCTGGACGCTGCGGTAATAGCCCAGCTATTCTCCCTCAAGAAACCGTGCGTATGTGCCTCCCTCGGTATACATGCATGCCTCAGTACGAGTTACCGCACCTCCATTTCCCGACTACAACTCGCCATCATCCATCATGTCCGCCACCATGTCGCGGATCACGTCGACCAGTTCTCTGATCGTCTCCTTGTCTCGAGGGAGAGTGTGTCCCTTGGCGTGGTCGAACAGGACTGCTGTGTCGGCATCACAGACATTATACAACGCCATGGAGCCGTCGAGGTAGGGATCGAGCGAGCCGACTAGCACGGTTTCTGTATCAGCCAGCCATCTGCCAAACGCGCGCAAGACACGACGCCGAGAGAGAGACCTACCGATGTGCAGCGTCCTCGTCTCGATCCGCTCGTCGCTCTCGTCCGCCAGCACCATGTCGTGCGTGCCCGGGTCCAGCGGCGGCCAGCCGGCAAAGAAGATGCCGCACTTGAACAGCGGCGCGGTGCCCCACGCCCGGCCCATCCGCTGCTGATACAGCAGCATCGTGGCCGCGACCGTCGCGCCCTCCGAGTAGCCGACGATGGCGTCGAACGGCCCGTGCCGCCGCACCACGTCCAGCAGGTGGCGGATCGCGTTCTCGGTCGAGCGGTGCGCGCCCGCGACGGCGCCCGCCGGCGACGCCGGCGCCGAGTCCGCGTCCGAGCCGTCCGAGCCGTCGTCCGCGCCGCCGCCGCGCAGCAGCTGCCGCATCGTGCCCTCGGGCGTCGCGCACGCGGGGAACTCGCGGATCCGCGCAAGCACGTCGTCCGCCTGCTGCTGCTGCTGCTGCTTCCCGTGGCTGCTGGTGACCACGTCGGGCTCGATAAAGCGGTAGTGCGGCGCCGGGCCGAAGTAGTCCTCGAAGCCCGAGGGCGGCACCGCCTTGCAGGGCCCGTGCGTGAAGTAGAAGGTCGAGACCTGGCCGTCACCGACGTCGGCCATCTCCCGCAGGATCGGGGCTGGGAGCTGGCTGTCAGTGCTGCACCTGCACCGTACGTACTGTGCGTCTGACCACCGGCTCCGGGGGAGAAGGAAGAAGGATGGAATCGCGGGGATGGATCATGGGGGAGTCGGCCACGCACCGAGCTGCACTTGGAATTTCTGCTTGCCAATGCGGCCGTATTCAGTCACGGCTACCTTCGTTGGGAGGATAGGAGGGAGAAGGGGAGGCTCGGGCTCTTACATCGGCACTGCCGTACGCGCCATTCAGGCAAAGAAACTTCATGACGAACGAAACGAGACGTAACTATGTACAACGAAGCCACCAGGGAGGCAGAGAGGACGTCGAGATGGAAACAAAAAACGGGAAAAACAGACAGACACGACTAGCGGTCCGCTTGGTTCAGTAGAGAAGAAGGATCTTGGTACGTGTGTGCTGGAAAGTGTGGTGTATCTCGCGAGACATGTTCTGCAGAATGCAATGCACCCCAGCAGCCCCACCAAGGGCGGCGCGAGTCCCCAAGTCTTAACGAGACGATGATCCATTCCTTGGTACGCCAGCATGACTTCAGGATCGAGCGCACTGGCCAGTCGGCGGGCGCAAATCAGCAGTCCGGTGTCTCAACGCACAAAGCCCAGCCGCAAAGAAAACGCATCAAACAACCCACACGCTTCAGAAAGATGCGCTAAGACGACCGGTACGAGACCAGGCGACGTCCTCCCACCGGGTGTGGATGCTGCGAGGGGTGGCGATGCACGGGCGTGTGCCGCCGCGACAGATCATCTCCTCGCCTCTCGTCTCCTCTCATGCTGTGTCGTCTCCAAGATCCGCCCTTGGACGCGACCAATGTCGGAATAAGCACCAGACGAATGTGCCATGGGAGACGCCAGGACCCGCGAGCTAGCTCCCTTTCCAGACGTGTGGCACGGACGAACACGGGGCCCAGGCGTGGTGTGTGAAAGGGGTAGGTTGTTTTGCTGTCTGCGACTCTGTGTGCCCAAGCAGGAGGACATCCGGTCAGGGGCTGGTCGGCGCTTGCAGCCCGGATATGCAACACACACAAACCAGAACAAACTAGAATAGACGAGAACACCTGCTACGCTCGGCCCACCTCAGGACGCACCCGATCGTTGGCGTGCAGTCCCAAGGCAATATGAGTCGAGGCCCTCTCGCGTCTCCCGTGCAACTATGCTCGCTCGGCTTGGTCCTTCGCCGTACCTCGCGACTTGCACCAAGTCTGAATCTTGACCTGTACGCAAACGCTCCCACGATTCTTGTCCGTTGGTGGCTCTGCTGGCCAGATCCAAGTGGGAAGTTGGCCGTCGCTCGTTACCACCGACCGTCATGGCCCCGGCCGCCCTCTTCAACCCGTCCTTCACCATGACGCCTCCGACCGACGGCTCCCTCCACTCGACCTCGGGCGGCTCTGCGTCCCCCGTCCACAGCCCGGGCTACTCGACCCCCGTCATGCTCGAGGACTGCGACGGCTTCAGCTTCCAGTCCGCCGCCTCCTCGCGCTGTCCGTCCCAGCAGCAGACGCACCAGCAGCCGATCGCGATCGTGGGCATGGCCTGCCGCCTTCCCGGCGGCGCCCACAGCCCGGCCGAGTTCTGGGAGCTGTGCTCGCGCGCCCGGAGTGGCTTCCTGAGCGGTGTCCCCAAGGAGCGCTTCCGCCACGAGGCCTTCTATCACCCCAACCCGGGGAAGCCGGGCGCATACCACTCGCAGGGCGGCTACTTCCTGGCCGAGGACCCGGCCTTGTTTGACGCGCCCTTCTTCTCGCTGACGGAGAAGGAGGCCATCGCAAGTCCGTCTGTCCCTTGCTCTTCTTCCCTCGCGTTGCACCATGGACCTGTCTGACTTTGTCTGTGCGCTTCAGTGGATCCTCAGCAACGACTCTTGTTGGAGTGCACGTTCGAGGCGCTGGAAAACGCTGGCATCCCCAAACAGTCGGCCGTCGGTCGGAATATCGGTGTCTTTATCGGCGGCAGTCTCTCTGAATACGAGACCCACATGTCGCGAGACTCGGATTCGATGCCCATGCATCAGTCCACAGGTGCGTCGCGCGAGCGAGGCGCAAGCCGCCCTTCGTGGGCCTTCCGGCGCCATGATAGATCGGCCACTGACACGAGCCGCCAGGTACTGCACACGCCATGCAGAGCAACCGGCTGTCCCACTTCTTCGACTTCCGAGGCCCCAGCGTCACGCTGGACACGGCCTGCTCGGCAAGTCTTGTGGCGCTTCATGTGGCCTGCCAGAGCATTCGCAACGGCGAGGCCGAGGTCGCCATCACCGGGAGCTGCCATCTCAACATGCTTCCCGACTCGTTCATTTCGTTTTCCACCGGCCGGTACGTCCCTTGTCCTCGCCTCGTGACGATCTCGTGGCGCCCAACAAGACAAGCGCTGACACCGTCCGCCGTAGGCTTTTGTCGGACTCTGGCCGCTCCATCGCCTTCGATGAGAGGGGCTCTGGTTTTGGCCGAGGGGAGGGATGCGGCGTCCTCGTCCTGAAGCCCCTCAACAGAGCCATTGCAGACAAGGATTCCATCCGAGCTGTGATTCGGGGCACAGGCATCAACCAGGACGGCCGAACGGCTGGCATCACCATGCCCAACGGCGAGGCACAAGGTACGTTCTCGTCCGTTTGGCATCACCACGCCACCGCTCTTGTCTCGGTCGCGGCGCGAGGGCCTAACACCATCCCCACAGAGAACCTCATCCACCAGGTCTACAGGGCGGCAGGCCTCGATCCTCGGGACTGCGGCTTTGTCGAAGCGCATGGGACGGGCACCAAGATCGGTGACCCCACCGAGGCTGGCGCCATCTACCGTGCCCTGGGCCGCGACCGCTCCAGCAAAGACCCTCTCTACATCGGATCGGTCAAGTCCAACATTGGCCACCTGGAGGCTGCTTCTGGCATTGCCGCCGTCATCAAGGCGGCCTTGAGCCTGGAGCGGGGCTTCATCCTGCCCAACCACGACTTCAAGAAGCCCAACTCGAGGATCCCGTGGAAGGAGTGGAACCTGGCCGTGCCCAAGACCCAACGACCATGGCCCAAGGGAAAGAAGTACATCAGTGTCAACAACTTCGGCTTCGGCGGCACCAATGCGCACGTCGTCCTGGAGCGAGCGCCCTTCTCGGCCAGGAACCCATCCATGGCCAGGAGGGCATCGAGCCTGGGCGGGTCCATCCACGTTCAGAATCACAAACGCTTGTTTCTGTTGTCGGGCAACGACAGGCAGTCCCTCGAAACGGTGATGGCCAACCTCGTGGTGTACCTCGAGCAGAGACCAGAGTGAGTTCTCCTGCGCCTCGCCGAGCATGTTGCCCCGCCCCCCCCCCCTTCTGACCCGCCACGCAGGATCTTCCAGTCCGATCTTCTCGAGAATCTCGCGCACACGCTTGCTCGGCGGTCGCTGCTGAAGTGGCGTGTGGCTATTCCTGCCACCACCTCCTTCGAGCTGATCGAGGCCCTCAACAGCAACGGCATGCTCCCAAGCAAGGCGTCCGTGTCCGGCCAGGGCCCGACCGCGGAGCTCCGCCTCGGCTTCGTCTTCACCGGCCAGGGTGCGCAGTGGCACGCCATGGGCCGCGAGCTGTACGGCCTGCACGGCTTCCAGGTCTACACGGCCGCGCTGAACCGGGCCGACCGCCAGCTCGGCAAGCTCGGGGCGGAGTGGTCGCTGGTGGAGGAGCTGGTCCATAAGACCGCCGAGCGCTCGCGGGTCTCCGAGGCGGCCGTCAGCCAGCCCGCGTGCACGGCGGTGCAGCTCTGCCTCGTCGACCTGCTCCGCTTCTGGGGCATCCGGCCCGCCGCCGTCACCGGCCACTCGAGTGGCGAGATCGCGGCCGCGTACGCCGCCGGCTTCCTCACCTTCAAGTCGGCCATGGCAGTCGCCTACCACCGGGGCAGGATGTTCCCGATTCTGAAGGCGAGCTACCCGCGGCTCCAGGGCACGATGATGGCGGTCGGAGGCTCCAAGGAGGAGATCCAGAAGATCCTCGACGGTGTCAACGCCACCCCGGCCCTGCAACGCCAGGGCTTCCAGGTCCGCATTGCCTGCTACAACAGCCCCTCGAGTTTCACCATCTCGGGGGACTCGGTGGGTATCACGCTGTTGGAGAGTGTCCTTCGGGTCCACCACCCCGACACCTTCAACCGCCGGCTGCAGGTGGACGTTGCTTACCACTCCCATCACATGAACCTCATTGCCAAGGAGTACAAGGAGTGCCTGAGGACGCTGGACCACCCCAAGTCCGTGGCCGGGACCCGGTTCTACTCCTCCCTGCACGGCCGCCAGGTGGATGGGGCCGAGTGTGATGCGGCGTACTGGGTCGACAATCTGACGCGGCCGGTTCGATTCAGCGAGGCGCTGACCCGCATGGTCACGCCACGGCCCGAGGAGGAGGCGAGCGTCGGCATGCTGGTCGAGCTGGGCCCGCACGCGGCGCTGCAGGGACCCATCCAGCAGATTCTCCAAGCAGCCGGCGTCGGCCGCGACGTGGCCTACAGCTCGGCGCTGGTCCGCAAGCGAAGCGCCATCGACTCGGCGCTCGACCTGGCCGCCATCGTCGTCGCGAAGGGCGGCCAGGTCCACGTGGACGCGGTCAACTCCCCGAGCGGCATCAGCAACCTCAAGGTCTCGCTGCTCACCGACCTGCCGAGGTATGCGTGGAACCACCAGAAGCGATACTGGCACGAAGCGCGGCTGTCGCAGATGCACCATCACCGCGGCACCCACGGCGCCCGCAACGAGCTGATCGGCCTGGAGGCCATGTACTCGACACCCCTCGAGCCAACGTGGCGCAACGTGTTCTTCCTGGATGACCTGCCCTGGCTGCGGCACCACCAGATCCAAGGCCTGGTTGTCTTCCCCCTTGCCGGCTTCGTCACGATGGCTGTGGAGGCAGCCTCCCAGCGGGCCCGGAGCCAAGCCTCGAGGTCGCGGCAGAGCACGGCCGACGTCGCTGCGGTCGAGCTGCGAGACGTCCAAGTCCTGACGCCGCTGGCATTCCCGCCAGACGTGGTGGAGGGGAACAGCAGCATCGAGCTGAGCATCTCGCTCCGGCGCCGCCGACATGCAGCGCCGGGAGAAGACTGGGCCGAGTTCCACATCTGCTCGTGGTCCGCTGGCCAGGAATGGACAGAGCACTGCGTCGGTCTTGTCATGGCGCGCGCCCACGACAGCCGGATGACTGCCCGGCATGCGGCGCTCCTCCGCAACGCGAGCTCGGCAGCCGAGGGCGTGGACGCGGTGGCCATGGGCGTCGCGGAGACCAGTGCTATGTACGCGGAGCTCGCCGGCAAGCTGGGCGTGGACTACGGGCCCTCTTTCCAGGCCATTTGGGAATGCAACACGGCTGGCCGCTTTGCTGCTGGGAACATCTCGACCAGCGTGGACTCGGACATGGCCTTCCGTGGCTCCAGCGCCCTGCACCCGGCGGTGCTGGAGTCTGTCATCGACATGTACTGGCCGATTCTCCGCGCCGAGGACGCGCAGGACACGGTCTACCTTCCCTCCTCGATCCGGCACATGTACATTGCCACGGGTGCGGCCACGGCCTGTCGGCCCGTGGGCCCCGACCTCAAGGCTTTCTGCTCTGCCGCCTTCGGCAAGTCGCAGCCTCGCCCGACGAGCGTGGACATGCTTGCAACGTCAGCCTCGCCTGGGTCAGACCCCGCGAACGTCGTGGTTGCGATCGAGGGTTTGGTCGTTTCGCCTCTTCTCGACATGGACGCTTTGCCATCGCTGGAGGATTCCCACAGGCCTCGTGAGGTGTGCTACAAGCTGGCGTGGGAACCTCTCGAGGCCGCCCACGCACCCGGCCCAGGGCAGCCTTCTGTTGGCCAGCAGCCCGCGCCCGACCGCCCCTTGCCCGACACCGAATTCGTCCTCGTCTACAGCGAGACGGGCAGCCCATCCCATCTTCTGGCGAGCCAGCTGGAGGCGACGCTGGCGTCGGCCACGGAAAAAGTGCCCGAGATGGAGGAGGGCGTCTTCAACAGGGGCCTCGCCGGCAGTCCGGAAGCCCTCGAGCCACTCGTGGCGGGCAAGACATGCATCGTCCTGACCGAGATCGACCAAGCCTTCCTCGCAGACGCCGACGAAAACCAATTCGAGACGCTCAAGAAGCTGGCGACCGTGGCCGACAGGATCCTCTGGATCACGCGCGGGGCCTACCTCGACTCCCAACAGCCTAGTGCCAACATGATCAGCGGGCTCAGCAGAAGCGTCCGGTCCGAGACGAACAAGCCATTTGCTCACCTCGACCTCGAGGGCACGTCTGGTCGGAGCCAGGAGCCCGAGAAGATCTCGGCGGTCATTCTGGAGGTGCTCGGGGCAGCCTTTGGCAGTGCGAAGACGGGCGACATGGAATTCTCGTCCCGATCCAACCTCCTTCTCGTACCGCGCGTCGTCGGTGATGCCCAGATGGACCTTGCCGTACAGCGGGACACCCACCCCCGCCTGCTGGAGCTGCAGCCCTACGGGCAGGCCAGCGCCCATGGCCGGGCGCTCCGCATGCAGTTCGAGGCCGCCCACCTGCCGCTCCGAGGCGTGGCGGGCCCCGCCACGATCCGCGAGGTGAGCTTCGTCGAGGACGCCCTGTCAGCAGCCGAGGCGGACCTGCAGGACGACGAGATCGAGTTCGCCGTCCAGGCCGTCGGCGTGACCGCGCACGACGCGCTGGCGGCCGCGGCCGGCGCTGCGGACACGGGTCTCGAGGCGGCCGGCGTCGTGACCAGGGTCGGCGGCGCCGTGGTGGACCCGCACCTGCAGGTGGGCTGCGCCGTGGCCGGCCTCACGTCCGCGATGAAGCGGGCCGGCAGCCCGGGGGCGTACGCGAGTCGCGCACGCACGTCGGCCGCCGTGGCACTGCCGCTGCACGCGCCACGGCCCGGCCGCGCGGCGGGCCCGATCGCCTTCGCGGACGCGGCTGCTCTTCCCCTGGCCTACACCACCGCATCCTACGCCCTCGTGGACGAAGCAAGGCTGGAGGCGGGCCAGCGCGTCCTCGTCACCTGCCCGTCTGGGACGGTGGCGCAGGCCGCCGTATGCCTGGCCCTCGAGCAGGACGCGGCGGTGTACCTCCTCGCCAGCTCGGCCGAAGAAAAGGCAAGGGCTGTCGCGCGGCACGCCGGCGCCATACCGGCCGACAGGGTCTTGGCTTCGCACGGCAGCAGCAGCAGCACCCACTGGGACGCTCGCGAGACGCACGATGCCCTCAGGCACGCGACCAGCGGAAACGGGTTTGATGTCATCCTCGACTTGCACCACGGGACCCCGGAGAAATCCCACCACCTGCGGCCCATGTTGTGCGCGTGTTTGGCCCCGTTCGGCCGCCTGGTCCATGTCCACGAGCCGTCGCTTTCTGGTGACCAGGGCGGCTCCTCGGACCTGCCCCTCCACGGACTGCCCTCGTCGCCGTCGTCGACATTCGCCGACGGGCTCCAGCCATCGAGCAACGCCTCGTACATGGCTGTCGACATGCTGGCGCTTGCACGTGGGCGCCCGCAGGTCCTCGCTCGGGTGTTCGCACGCGTGGCCGCCCTGTTCCGGGACGGCAAGCTTGCGCCGCTGCACGACGTGGCGGTCCTGCCGTTCTCGCAAGCGCACACGGCGCTCAACAGCCTGCACACGGCCGAGGCCCGGTCGCGGAAGACGGTGCTGGCGCACACGGCCGACGATCCCGTCCTGGCGCCGCCGCACCACGGCACCGCCGCGGCCCGGCTCCTCCACGGCGATGCGACCTACGTGATCGTCGGCGGCACGGGCGGCCTCGGCCGCAGCATGGCCAAGTGGATGGCCGCGAACGGGGCCCGCCACGTGGTGCTGCTGTCGCGACACGCCAGCGCCACGCCAGCCGTGCAGGTGCTGACGGACGAGGCGGCGGCGGTCGGGGCGCAGATCCACGTCCGGCGGTGTGACGTCGCCAACGCAGCCAGCGTGGCGTCTCTCCTGGGGTGGATGGCGGCCGAAGCGCAGCTGCCCCCCGTGCGGGGCGTCCTCCACAGCGCCATGGTCCTCCGCGACGTGCTGTTCGAGAAGATGAGCCACGCCGACTACAGGGCGGTCATCGCGTCCAAGGTGCAGGGCGCGTGGAACCTCCACCGCGCCCTAGACGGCGCTGATGCTGACGGCGGCGGCGGCGGCGGCAGCAGCAGCAGCAGCAGCAGCAGCAGCAGGCACCGCCTCGACTTCTTCATCGCCATCTCTTCCGTCGCCGCCATCGTCGGCAACAGGGGCCAGGCCGCCTACGCGGCCGCCAACAGCTACCTCGACGCCCTCGTCCAGCACCGCCGCGCCAGCGGCCTGCCCGCCGTGGCGCTCGCGCTCGGGGCCGTCTCGGACGCCGGCTACCTCGCGGACCCGGCGCGCGGCGCCGCGCGCGCCGCGGACATCCTGCGCAACCTCGGCGGCGGCGCGAGCAGCAGCAGCAACAACAGCAGCAACAACAACAACAACACCCTCTGCGAGGCCGAGGTGCTGGCGCTGCTGCGCGCGGCGGTCGCCGGCGTCACGGCGTCGTGCCGGGACCACGTCATCACGGGCGCGGCGGTGCAGGGCGGGCGGCGGCCGGCGCCGTTCTGGGCGGACGACGCCAAATTCGGGCGGATCCGCGGCGGCGGCGGCGGCGGCGGCGACGACGACGCGGCCTGCTCGGAGGCCTCGGGCGGCGAGAGATCGGCGACGGCGACGGCGCTGCACCCGGGGCTCGCGGCGGCCGAGGCCGAGGCGGTCGTCTGCCGCGGGCTGGTGGCCAAGATCGCGGGGGTGCTGATGATGGAGCCCGAGGAGCTCGACGTGGCGCGCAGCCTGAGCCACTACCCGCTCGACTCGCTGGTGGCGATCGACGTGCGCAACTTCATCGCGCGGCAGTACGAGGCCAGCTTGCAGGTGCTGGAGCTGTTGAGCAGCGGAAGCATCCTGGCGCTGAGCACCATCGTGTGCCGCAAGTCGAAGCTGCGTCGGGCGGCGCCGCAGTAAGTGGCTTTCAGTTGTGGAGATTCGGCGGGCATTTGGATAGGTGGTAAGGCATGGGTTTCCTTTTGTTTCCGTTTTTTTGGTTAGGCGGCGCTTCTTATGTTGAGTTCATCATCATTACGTTCTTTTTTTCTGGTCAAGCTCGTGTTTGCCGACGGGTTGGTTTGGCAAAGCCGATGACTCAGCAAAGGTCGCTACTATCGACATGGATCCCCTGCAGGGCTTCACAGCTCCATTCGTCAGCAAGGTTGCCGTGTAACTACGATGGTGGTACAGGTGAGTCAAATCGTCCATGTCATGTGCACATGGTTCGTGCAGCCACCTGAACAGGGATGCATTCCATCCCTGTTGGTACCTGACAGGGGACCTTTATTTTAGTACGGTACCCAAGTACGGTTCCTGATGTTTTTGGATCCCGAAACAGTGACTATAACCCTAGCTACATATACAATTAATTTCCTCATCCACTTACGTTGTATTCCATCTTCACACACTGATTTCCCCCTTTTCCCAAATGGCATTATCCCAAAACACAAATGTAATAGTGCGTGGCTGCCTAGGCACAGCTTGTCTCGGCAAATACCTCACGGTTCAAATCATGATTGGTGTGGCGTAGGCTTTTTCTTGGCGCTCTGAACTGTGTAGGGCGGCTTATACTCATACGAGATTTGCGCCACATACACATTGATTAGCAAGCACACCCACTACTATCATACGGCTGGCAATACGGAAAATCCTCGCATCGTAGCTTGAAGCCAGCTTTAAACTTTAAATTCATATTGTTTTTTTCCTTCGTGATGAACTTTATAAGTAATATTACCCATACTTAAAAAAAAACCTTATGACGAAACTAGTCACAAAAAAAAACCTTGGTAATATAGTTATAATCAGCTATGTTACAAAGCAAAATCGTTGTGATATCATTGAAATTAGTTGCGTTACGAAGAAAAACCCTGATAACGTGGTTATGGTTAGCGATAAGCTACGTTACGAGTAAACTGTATTACGGCTCTTATGGGATAGCTGCGCAACTTGGGAATTAACCACAGGGATGAAACGGCGGACACAAAAAGTGAAACTTGAAGATGAAATTTCAAAGCTACGTCCAGGAATGAGGGATAAGGCAGAGGAATTGATAAACCGGAAGAGTTGTTGTTCATCATGTCTGTAGAACTAATAAGCTTGGATTCCGGAATTTGGACCGATGAAGCGTCGAAATAAGAAGAGCCCAGGGGGGGGAGCGTGGTGTAGCAACGATGATAACATTTGCACACTCGGCTAATCAGCACGAAACAAGAGCCTGCCAGTACCTACTCATAGTCTTCCAGTGCTTGGATTGGCGCACGGACACATCACTGAATTCATTACCTTAGCCATGATCGCCAGCTTCACAAGTGGCGGAGGAGTCCTCTTTTAGCGGCAGAAGATTTAAGTTAGTCACTGTTTAGCTATGTGTAGTCGTCATGGACTGCACAGGTATACGAAACAGGACAAAGAGATACGGCTGCCGCAAGGCGGCTCATTCTAGCTAGTTATACATCCAGTCGTCTCTTTGTCCAGACTCATGTATCTGCACATTCAGTGACATCATACATCATGGCATCTTCTAGCGAGGGCCCAAGTGGATTTGTGTGCTATGTGTAATGAGCTCCGGTGTAAGAAGCCGATTCGTCGGACCTTCAAGCTGCCAAGCGGCCAGACTCTAGAGCTCGACGACTGTGGCGAGCTGGAAGGGATCTTCATGAACGTTGCCGTATCAAAACGCCAAATGAGAAGCTTTCAGAGCTGAAAAAGCATAAGTGGATGATGCGAACGGCTGACGCTTCGAACCGCTTATGGCTTGGTAGGTATCGCATTTGCGGACCCTCCGAGGATGTAGTCTCAGCGGTGAGGCACAAGATGAGCACCCTCTGGCCAGTGGCCACGGTCATTTACCTTCCTGTCCCCCAAACTTTCATCAAGGACGCTTCTCTCCCGATTTGTTTTGTCCCTTCACACATCCCAGTCCTCCCATCCACCATCTTCCAACATGCGTCTTTCCCTCCTGTCCCTTGCCCTGGCAGCTGCGTCTTCGGCTTGCCCGCACCCGGTCAAGAAGAACTGGGACCAAATCTTCGACTTCACGTCGACGTACAAGATCTGGGCCGTCCCGGACCAGGTCGTCGACTCCAGCAACGCCTTCACGGGCGGCCTCCTCGGCGCCAAGGGCCTGTACCAGTACGGCATCAACAGCGCCGGCGACGTCATCTGCTTCAACATCACCCTGCGCGCCTTCCGCGGCGAGTACCAGTCGCCGGCCGTCACGGCCACGCATATCCACCAGGCGGCCCGCGGGCAGAACGGGCCCCCACGGTGAGTCGAACGCACCCGCCGCCCCAGTAGTCCTGT
>JASMMZ010000009.1:9363340-9460550 GCA_038502455.1 Anisogramma anomala
CCAAACCCAACGGGGCGCGCCTTCACTTGCTGACCCCCCCCGGCTCCTGTTCGCAAAAGCATTGCCTTCCCCAACCCGGTCGACATCGGGAATGACTTCCGCAGGACGGAGGGCTGCCTGAGAGGCCCGTTCCGTACGGGGGTGAATGGAACGGATGGAGAGGATACCGGCAGCGGCTTTACCGTGAAGCAGATCGAGGACAACCCAGCCGATTTCTTCACCGATGTCCATTCCAGTTTGGCAGTTCCTGGGGCTGTTCGTGGTCAGTTGGACAGCGATTTTCTATATGACAGTTTCTTTTAGGCGGGCATTCTTGATACCACCCTCGGGAGGTACTACACGGTCAAATGGAGGACTACACACCTCGGGGCTGCATCTAGAGGGTTTTCGTAGGCTTATGGTAATATTTTTACGGCTTACGTTGGGAAAGCAGTCAATGTGAAAAGCAAGTATCATGCTAGCACACCTTTCCCACCAAAAGTCCATAACTGTACAGTAATCATAACATAATCAGATAAATAGCCATAATAAAACAATCATATGGAATGGAAGTCATATTCGATTTGTGTCGGTAGGTCTGCCTGATAGGCCTTTAGACGTGGCAACGTTGCCGATTCGATTGGTCGAAGTAACAGTAGTATTGCAATGGTCAAGTGGTGGATGTATTGTTCCAGGTTTGGCAGACCTGCACAGTAATTTGTATGGCCAATTGCTTGGCCCGTGCCCTAGAATGAAGTGTAGCGTACTGCATTCGACTTATACCCAATGGTGTAAGTCTATAAACAATATACTTAACTTGTAGTGCAGTCAACTTTACTGTAAGTAAAGTTGACCTACTGCATTGCATGTAGTACTATTTCAATACTGGCGGCATTTTAGTTTGTGCGCGTATATTAGTGTGGTTGACGAATCTTTTCCAGTTACTATTAAATTGCCTTCTCGTTAACTGGCCAGACCACTGTCAATTCCAGTTAACTTCTATACTGAATTACCCCCAATTATATGTAAATTAACCCCGTTTAACTTTAATTACTCCATTGCTCCAAGATCCGAGTTTATTCACTCCTATAAAAAGTTTTTTCGCTACAGGCCTTTATAGGCCTTTACTTTACCCATGCCAATTAAATAGGTCTGTATCGTTAATTCCCTGACAGTCTTTCAGTTTATTACCACATCCCTGATCGCCGTTACGAAATCTGGGCTTTCTGGGCGACCTATTAATGTAGCTCTCGATTTGTATAGTTAGCCTTTTACTGTTTACAAACCTTTTCAGAGCCTTGTTTGGCATTGCCTTTGTCATGGAATTTGCGGGATTATCTTTGCCGTTAATCCACTGTAATTCCTTAATTTCCCTCCTTTTGTAGGCTTTATAGAGTGCCATTATATCGATTATCAGGCGTTTCTCGCTGGTGGTTCCGAGTTTCGAAAGGCATTCGAAGAGGCTTTTCGAGTCGATACAGATTACCATCGGGATAGGAGGAATCTTAAGCTGCTTAGTGATAAGGTTGAGGATCTTTTACAATGTTATACCTACGTTAAAGCCTGCTATTATGCTGTAAACCTTCTAAGCCAACACGCTTCATATGATCCTCTTATATTTGACAGAGGTTTAGAAGATTAGGTTGCCGATGATATTAAATTGATCTTCTCGCCTATTTTTGTTTACGAGGGTTATTAGAAAGCCAATCTGTAAAGACAAGTTAGTGTTATTTGTAAAAGACCCGTCCATAAAGATTATTAACTTAGATTTTAATATATTATTTAAAAGCATATTAATTTTACAGTCCAAGTTTCGCATTTGTTACTTAAGACTTTTATTTAACTGGTTAAAGTTCTTTTTTATCGGGTTTTGTACTTATATTACGATAGAGAGGTCGTAAAAGGCTTTTGGTTAGCATAAGGTAATAATATAACTGCCCCAAATACGTTGTTCCAAGTACCGTTAAGTCTTGGCCCTATTAATCTTATCGATTGTGGCGAAATCTAAGGCCAGCAATAACATTAAGTATATGGATTGACGATCCATTTAAGTTAAGTTAACTACCCTTCATCAACGTTATCACTAGCTTATAATTCTAGAACTTGAAGTCTTCAATCGCTTATTGTTCCAGTGTTACAAAGTTAATCGTTCCGATGAAAAGGGTATCCTCAGTTTGTATACCTATTACGTTAAAGTCCCTTTCTTATATTACCAGCAAGTATAAGTTGTACGTTAAAGACTTTATTATTAATTATAATTTGAAATACAATTAATAGGATAAAAACTAATTGACGTTTATTTTAGCTCATTTATATAGTAGCTTAATATATCTTATTACCGTATCTAAAGGGTAAATAGCATGTAATTTTTATAGCAGCTTTAGTAATACGATCCGTTGTAAATCCGTTGCTAATTACGTGTAAGTTTTCATTATATTGGGGCCGTTAAACGTAAACTTGCCTTTAGTTTTGGCTAGTAAACTTGTTACCAAAGTAACCACTAAGCGTTAACTGATTTTTTTAAATTGTTGATGATTACTTAAGTATCCAGTTCTTTCCTTTATCGCTGTATCTTTAAACGATTAGACGTAATTTTTCATACAGCCGCCCCGTAATTTTGACTTTGACCTCGTATATAATCCTTGACTTAAAAATCTTGACGTTTGGATCTTAGAGATTAAAGTTGGTTTTCGACATAAATTGTATAACTTTTCGAGTAAATAAGCCGTTGATCTTGACCTTATCGCTTTCCTTAAAGGGTTTTCCGATGGTTTTGATAATCCCTTGTATTCGCAGCTTTAATATTCAGTTTTTGTTATTTTTTCTCTATTTACTTAAGTAATATTGTAAATATGGCCCAGTATATATTCCTTCTTTTTAATGTTTTTTTTTCGGCGGTTGTTTGCGCCGGCAACGTTTTATCGGCTTATAGATAATAGGTAAAGAAGGTTTGTATTAGATCGGTCATTTAGCTTAAGGGTCTTTATTGCTAGTAGCCCTAATGTAAAGCTTAACTTGAGTGATTCGAAAAGATATAGAATCTTTAACAGTTTTTATTACTACTTCAGAGTTCATAATACTTAATATCTTATACGGGCCTTTTTATTTACTCGTCTCCAGTTACAAGAGGACTTTACTTTGTAACAGTAGAGTATATACGTCGATTGTTATAAGGTCGTTTCTGGTATTAATATTGGTCACAGAGGGGGGTATACATGTTCTATTGCATGTTACATGCCGCTGGCTGTCTGTCTCTCGTGACTTCTTACGAGACAGCCTTCTTACGAGTGCACCTTTTCATAAGAGGTTTTTTTTATAAGGTACTTATTGTTATTATACTTTGATAGATTCCTACCTTTAGCTTAGTCTTTAACTTCAAATACAAACTAGAATACTACTATACATTTACCCGTACGTATGGTATAATAAATGTTAATTGTAAACTAAGATTTTATTTGGTATCAGACCAATTAATTGTCAAAATAATTAAAAGATTACTAAGGTAGACTTGTAACCATACAACTTTATCACTAGAAAATACTGATCTTAACTTTCCCTATATCCCTTTTTCTTTACCTTTATCCTATATTGTTAGGTTTTGTTTTACAAGTTTCTAATCTTGACACATAATTTAGCGAGAGTTGTAAGCGTTAGGAATTACACTAAACAAGCCCCAAACCCTTCGCCACACGCGCCAGAAAACTCGTGTACAAAAACTAAAAAAACCTGCACCTATTACGTTAAAGTTAATTGTTACTTTCCTTTCACTTTGACCAAAAGTCTTACTTTTTCCCACGCGTATACCTTTACCCTTACTTATAATATCTTCACTTATGAACTTACGTTATTACACCTCTTTTACCTATTCTTTATCTACATTGATGTGCCGCTCGTTTACTGTTGTCACGAGCTTTACATCTTTCATTACTATGGAATTAGGAAAAACATCCTTAACAGTTGGTTTTTCCGGTAACGATAATGTTACAGAACTCGTGACAAACCTGTGTCGCGAGTTTGAGGAACACGATGTTGTGAGACATGCGGAGTATAACGCCATTATAAGACGCCTCCACAGCTTAATGGTTGAAAGTCGCTGTTTTCGTGACCGTAAACCCTTTTCTTGTTACCATCATCGTCAAGTTTCGCCTATTTCCATAACCTTATCGAATACTTTTAAAGACAGCTGTTATCTTCTTAGTTATAAAAGGAAGGAATACGAGCCCTCCCGTAACTGCCACCGCTACTACAAGCTTTTTTGCGATCGCCGCAAACCCTTTCGCCACCGCCGCGAACCTTTTCACGATCGCCGCGAATCCTTTTACCGTCGCCGTAAGCCTTCTCGCGACCGCCGCGAATCTTTTCGCTGCCGCGAGCCCTTTCGAAGCCGTTGCGATCATTCTCGAACCCTAAATATAATAGCTACCTAATACTCGACCGGTAGCATTCGCTGCCTAAAACGTAAAAAGATTAGAGTATTTAACCCCGAGTATCCTAATCCTTAAGATATGAGTATTATTACAATAGGTAAAGATATAGTTTTTACCAATATATAAAGCTTTTATCAAAGTTTGGAGACCTTTGTAAATACCTTTTTAATATTAAAGAGATAAATCGTGAATTCTTTTTAACTTTGTTATAAAGATCGGCTATATATTGGTAAAATACCGAAGTCACTTTTTACGAATGCTGTAAAATGTCTTGTCATAGTTTTATATACATTATAGATATGTTCGTCGACCGTTTTGTCATAAACCTTAGACGAGTTATTATAAAGTTTAGGAAGACTAAGTTCTTGTTATGCAATCTCCTGAACGATAAGTATAGGCTACATGAGTACATATAAATAAAGATATGATACGTAAGAGCCATAGGTATACTGAATAGTTATAATGATAATTGATATAGCGCTATAATTGACATTTGGTCTGCATTGGATTTGGGTATTTAATAATATTTGTCGCCTCTACATCGTAAGCAAACTATAAATGAATACTTAGATAAAGTCGAAAAGTTAAAAACTGTATTATTAGTAGCCGTGATACGGTGTTATCTTAACCACTAGCCTTTTTCGAGAGATACACGCAAAAGGTACAACTCGCAGTATTCTCGTAATAACAAGTACCAACATCGTAAAAATAAGGACTAATCTCGTAAGCCCGAAAACATTATTAAAAGGTACGAAAAACACCTTTCGCGGAAATATAATCACATACGTTATAAATATCGCCCTCGCAAGTATACCAATCGGGACCATAGTTAGGATAAGCTAAAACGTGATCTTAATAAGCGAAAACGTGATCTTAATAAGCGAAAACGCGATGAAAACCTTTTATTAACAATTGCAATCGCAAATATAAGGTTAATAATATACAGTTTAAAGTAAACGATATTAACCATTTAGATCAAAACTATTTTAATTACTTAAAAATGCCTTTACAAACAAGCTCGTATTACTCGGGCAGTAAGGTGGGTTATGTGATAAAGCCCATCCTTACGCCTCCTAATCGATGTACATATATATGTTATAACGAGAATTATAGCTTGCGTAACGATTTATTTAGGCATTTAAAAGCTTATACCCAGAAAAATGGTTTTTTTCTAATAATATAAAGAGATGTATACGATAGCTGGACTGTATACAACCCGTAACTGGCCCAAATAATATCGTAAATAATACGTAAAACCTTAAATTATTATGGTGAAGCCTGTTAACAAGGAGGTGAAACTTGTTACAAGTGGCTATCACTACTTATAAATTGCCGTATGAACTAGCTTTATGGGTAAAAATCATGCCTTTTGCTTCGATACGGGTTTTAGCAAGAACCTCGTGTCTAAGTTTCAATTAAATATCAACTTCCTTAATCATATTACGATAGATATTCTTATAGCTAAACGTAAAATAATTAGTAAAATAATAACTTCTTCTATTTGCTTTACCACCAAAGTATGTTGGACTTTTTATACCTTTAGGTATAAGTTTGATGGTACTCCTTCTTTATTATAGGAAACAATTAAAGGTTGGATTATCGATCACCTGAACGTTGGTGCTTTGTTAATAAACCACTAGATAAATCCTTGTAGTATAGATGTGTTAATATCAAGAAATATAGTTTATTTTAAAAACAGCTACTTCGAGATTCTTTTTTCAGTATACAATGTAGCTATATAACCTATTATTCATAAGGTTACTTCCAACCTTAAAGTCGTTATTCAACCTTGATAAACGATATATGTTATAGTTAAGTATATTTCCCTTTCTAAAGGCAAATATTTTATATTTACAACCTAATATCCATATGCTTTTAATGCTTTAATCGACGCTACTACTCCTGATATAATACAACTTTATAATTATACTTCTTAGTTAGTTTGCCTTATTAAGCATGCACGTTTGAGAATCATTACGAAATGCGAAGGTAATACTTACTTTTAGGCGGACTAGATGGAAGATATATAAGCTTTTACATAGGTTACAAGCGTTAATAACTTGTTCTTTGTGATAATATAACTAACTGAAATGGCTATTGGCAACTATTAAGCGTATTTTACTCTTATTAAAGTTTTAGACAAATCTACCCCTGTTTCGGTAATTAATATTAAATTTAAATTGGATTTTCTTGCTTTTCGTATTATTATTACGACAGCAAATACATCTTTCCTTACTACAACTCGTATTAAGCCTTACTTAATTACCCTTCTTCTAGACGTTGTAACGTATTTAATTCAAAAATCTGTGGTCCATAAGATAGTAAATCTCGCTAACAATAAAAAGGATTTTAGCGAACCTCACGACAAGCTATGCTATCGAAATACCTCGTTAGGCATAGAGATACCTGAAAATATGACTGTAATTAAAACCATATACGGCACCCATATTAACGCGATCAACCTGATACAGTTTATTTAATTACAACGTATTAACGAACTATATTCAGCCGTATAAAAAGATATCTATCCAATTGAAATACGCGTAAATTAAATAATCAAGATTCCATTAATTAACAATAAATAATATTTTAAGTTTAACCGTTGTTTTTATCCTATGTCTAAACGAAATGAAAGGCCTTTCGATTAATAATTCGATACTTTACATAAATAATAACACATGTAATTTTCGAACGATATTTCACTATTTGCATTACCTGTATTCATAATGTGAAAAACTGTATAAAAAGTAGATAAAGATCGAATGGTAATAGACTTACGACTACTAATAAGCCGTTTCGAATTCCTATCCATTATCTTTATAAAAGGACTTTATTAAGTTTATTTTCGGCAAAAAATGTATTACTATTATAAACGCTATCAAGTTTTTCTTTTAACTTTTAGTACACTAAAATTTCCGCGATCGATTTACTTTTGTTAGCCACCACGGATTCTAAAGAAGTCAAATCGCTTTTATAGGTTTTCTTAATTTACCATACCATGCCTAAAGTTTCATAAATCGAATATTAAAGGAATTTCAATCTTTTCATCGTACATTTATCGACAATATTGTTATTTTTCTTATATATTCGAAGAATTTCTTACTTATTTGAAAGCAATATTAATGATTTTTACAAGTAAAGGAGTTGCTTTATCTCTGGAAAAAAATCTTATATTGGCTTTTAATTCGTGAAACTTTTGGAATTTTATGTAAACGCTTTTGGAATTTTAACTATCAACGAGAAAACTTAAAGTTTTCAGAATCTTCTCTTTCCTCAAAACTTAAAAGCAATCGAAATATACCTGAGGGTAATAAGGGTTTTAAGGCTAATAATACTTTATTACGCTGAATTATCAAGTTTACTTTAGGACTTAAAACATATTCAATAGAATAAGAAAGAAAATAAGGATAATTTAAAGTCGGTAACTAAAGAAAGAAATTACATTATACGTAATTTATACTTATTCATACTACGTCTAAGTAATAATAGTCTTTAAGGTTATACAAGCCTATTTATATAAATAATTTAAGTTATATTACCATGATTCAATACGTCAACTTTTTCTATAAATTAACGGAAGTCTTAAACACGGATTCGATATTATGTTTTTTTATCTTAAAAAGGGCTATTTTTGACAATGTGGGAAACCTATTCCAATAACTATTATCAAACCAGTGATGTTTTTAAATCGTCGCCTAATTCGAGCTAAATTTAATTAAGTTCCTTAAAATATAAGGTTATGCATCCTATGTAGGCATGTAAATGCTTACGTATAAACTTGGTTAATAACCCTTTACTAAATATTGTTTTTACCGATTATAAGGTTACTCGATATATTATAAACTAAACTTCACTAAGTACCATATTTACGGATAGGGTAAATCGACAAATAGTTAACGAGTTAATTTACCTTAATTTATATTTATTAGATATAGTTCACTTGCCAGCACGACTTTATTTGGTAATGAATAACCTTAGTTGTTTGACTTCTGACGAAGACCAACGATCTTACGAAACTAATATACCGGTATTGAATTAGATTTTTAATAATTTACTAACGATAAAATATCAAATAATAAATTTCGTTAAGGCGTAAATACCTAATAACATGCCACTTTGTTTTTTAACCGGTTATCATTAGGATACTGTTTGGCATGGAATTTTACAAGATTTCGTAAATAACAAAAACAATAAGGACCTGCCTCTCAATGCTTCCAAGATTGGATATTTATTTCGATTGGTTAATCGCTTATTTCATCATCGTAATGAGAGTGATTGTAAAGGATTTGCGGTTCTTATAATACTTGTATAGAAACTCCTCGCTAAAACACATAATAGAAAATATCATTTTAGATCTAAAAGAATAATAGTAACCTTGAACGAAGTATATTTTCTTTGAAAACGTAATCTTGTAAAAGTATACGTTAGAAATTATATATATTACGAAAAACTATGTAATAATAACCAAAAACCACTTAGCTACATTGAACCTATTAAAATACCTATAAAACCAATATATGTAATTTGCATAGATCTCGTAGTCGTACTACCAATAATGTCTTTTAAGGGTACATCTTGAATGTTATCGGGCAGGGAATCTTTCGATGTTGTAATGACTATTACATGTAAAACTTCAAAACAAATACTTCTAATTCCTGGCTATACAATGTATATGGCAAAAGATTAGGTAACTGTTTTAGTTCGATAATTTATATTATGAGACTGACCTAATTGACGATATAGTATCTTAAATAGAGATGTTGAAATTGTTTTAGCTTTCTGAGAAAATTTGTAAAAAGGATTTGAAATATGTTTAATGATAATAATAGCCTATTATTTATAAGCTGATGGGTAAGTAAAAAGAAAAAATATGTTAGTTAAATTAACTTTACGTCACTTTATTATAAATTATCCTAAATAATATTAGGTTAATGTTATGCCGACCTTATAATAAAACCTTAATAATGCTTACTTATATACTTTAAAAACCAGTCTTTATAAGTATTTGTTTGGATTTAAACTTACGGTACTAATGGATATTTTTACAATAATTCTATCTCGCAACAAACAGAAATTTGTTTTATGTGGGAGCACTTGTAACAAGACGCATAATCAACGATGTATATTATTGTTTCTAAGACAAAAAAACAATAAGATTAAAACTATTGTTGGCATAAATCTTTTATAGTCGATAAATTTTTGGTAAACTTGGAAGAAACCTACAAACTCTTTTATAAAAAAGGAAAATTATCACCACTACATATAAGGCTATATACGATTATGAAAAAAGTTAATAATTTGGCTTTTACTCTGGATTTTCCACCAAATTTACGAGTTTATCAAATGGTTAGCATTACTTATTTACTACCCTATTAAGACCTAGAAAAAGATCTACTTGATAGAATTACGCCACCATTCAAGCCAGTTAAATACGAAGATAAGGAATCGGATATTAAAACTTAGAAAACGGAATTTATATTAGCTAAACAAGTGGATTGATGCTGCCGTAAAGGGGATTAAATTTAATATCTTTTTAGATAAAAAGGTTTTACGGCTCGTAACGACGAATAGAAACCAGTATCAAAATTAAATTGCCCGGAATTAATTAAGGTCTTTGAAAGGGACAATGTAAATATTTTCGTTGAATAATGTGAATAATAAAGATATTATTATCTCTTTTTTTTGCCTATAGAATTTATTGGCCACAGAGGGGGGTATACCTATTTTATTGCATGTTATATGCCGCTAGCTATCTGTCTCTTGTACCTTCTCACGAAACAGCCTTCTCACGAGTACACCTTCTTATAAGAAGTTCTTCTTATGAAGTACTTATTGTTATTATGCTTTAATAGATTCCTATCTTTAGCTTAGTCCTTAACTTCAAATACAGACTGGAATATCACCATACGTTCGCACATACACATAGCATAACAGTTAAGGGCCTTATTAATTTGAAGGCGTGCTAATTCTTTTCGTAACTCACTTAAAGCTTTACCGTAATCCGTCACACGTTTTTAAGTACTTAACAATGGCGGAAATTCACTTGTTAGGCGTGGATACGCTCTAAAGACTAGTAGCGTTGGCACTAAGCTGTTAGAGCACACAGTATCATTCAAACCGTTCACTGCTATTTATAGGCATGCCTCTGGATCTATAAAACTTTTAATTTCCAACGTAAGGATATTATACGTTCGGCGAAATAAAGCATATACCCTTTTAACTTTCCTAATACTTTAGTGAGCTTTTATAGGTACATATATATATTAAATACCAATTATTTTGGTATTTTTTAGAAACTTTGCCACTGTAATGTTACTACCGGTATCGTAAACAACGACATTAAATGGACCTAGGTATGTATTAATCTATAGCATCTTCAGCGTTTCCCACATATCTTTTACCGAAAGGGATTTTAAAAACTTAGCCCTGTAAAAAGAGGTTGTGGAATTAACGACGTAAAAGATAGGTTTATTATCTAAGTAAATCATATCGACGAAAATCTCGTAGTTAAAATCCTTGTTGTTTTTTAGTGTAAACTTAAATTTTCGGGAGGTTTAAATATGCGTTTGGGAATAGTGACAAAGCTTTTTAGTAAATTTTGAGGCAAAGTATTCCATATCTTTATACCCTATGGATTTTAGGACTTAGTATAGTTTATTAACGGCTAAATAGTTAAAGCGTCGGTCTAAATATCGTATTTACGGCTTCATTATATTTAATACCATTACTTTCAGGCTTTACAAATAAAATTATAAGTACTCTTATTTAAATGCGAGGAGAAACATTTGAACTTTTTTAACTAATATGTGTGTATTAATGTCGACGTTAACGCTAAAGGTTTTTATATCCTTTAAAAAAAGTAGAAAAAGGGTAAGGGACTTAGGGATATAAAATGTGATTGATTTTACAATAGTTTGAATTACTGTTGTCTCTAGTAATGATAGTTGTTCGCCTAGTTCAAAGCCAACTTTAGCTTTGCCAGTATCGTAATAATTGATTTTAGTGGCTGTAATGTTTTCTCTCTATAGTTCTACATATTGAGAATAGCCTTTTATTAAGTATCTGATTACCTTTGTATTTGGTATAATACCTTAAAACATGTGGTCCGTATAACGATTGCAAAAATTAAAGGTGTATAAGGGGTTAATGGCTTAGTTAGGGTAAAGGTAAGGGTTTTTACCACCTAAACGGTATAAAAAGACGTGGTTGACCAGTTATTAGGTCGTATTAGGAGTAGTATTTTCGTATTACTTGATTTTCTTGGGGTTATTAACGCCGTTAAATAATTTGCCGCCTTTAAAGTTTTCGATTAAATTTAAGTAATCTTGTTTAAAAACAGTAGAGTATTAGGCGTAATATACTACCTTTATTTTATTACGTTCGGCGAAGGGGTATTGAGTTAACTAGTATCCAAACTTACTATTAATTTAATATCTTTTATCATTATTACCACGACAATATTTACGGTTAATAATTCCGCTTAAATCTTGGCCTTATTGGCGTTACCGTAACTATTACCTCCAGTTTGTAACTGGTAAGCTAAAACTGAGGCGTTATAAGTGCCCGTAACTATATTTGTGGTTAATATAATTAACTAACATAAGGTTTTCTTTATTTACATTAGAGAAGTTGCCAGCTTAGGGGTATATACCAAGTAAGTTTGGTGCACGTTTTATTACAGTGGTAAGCGAAGAACTTAATTGGTTAAAAAAGCCTTTGTAGGTAGTATTTAGGCGTTATAAGATGTATTCGAATTCGTTAATATCTGTAACTACTTCCCGTACTTATTCGCGAAGTGTGGCTTTACCAGTGTAGGCTTTCCTCATTGCTTTCTAGCATAGCATTAACTTGTTAAGTATCTGATTAAGGATATTTATTATCGTTTTTTCCTCTTTTTTTTCTTCGCTATTATTATAATTCACCGTGTAGTAGCCTAGTCTGTATAGTATTAGGCAAGATGAATATCGTATTCTAAATAACTCTTTATATTATCGTACATTTCACGGAACGTGGTAGCTTTCATAAAAAATGTTCGGTAGTGGTTTTTGACGTGCCTTATAAGGATTTCGGGGAATAGTAAGTAAAAACTTGAAAGAGAAACGTTTATCCACTTGCAAATATTGAAAGAAGATATTATTTTGGTATAGAAGAGGTTGTAAGGCTTCCAGTTATACTTTTTTACGTCGTTTTAAATTTTAGCGAAGTCTGTAAGCAATTCATAATTGATATTGATTATCTTAATAGGTTTTGTGAGTAGGTTGCAACAGTTATCCCACTTTTAATTTGTATTTCCTATCAGTTTAGGCCTTGAAGTCTCTGAGTTACGGTATTAAGGGTAATTGCTAGTCGCTTAGTCTAAGGGGTAAAGTCCTATAATAAGATCTATAGTGGGTTTTTGCGTGTAAGTAAATTTAAACGGGGAAGGTTTTTAAGGAGCTTGTCGATTGAATTGCTGGGGGGCAATAAGGTACTTAAGAGTTTTAAAAAGCCTAACGATCTTGTTTAACAAACCAGTGTAAAGCGCCGACACCAATACTTCTAGCCGCGTTAACAGCCCTTACTTTACGTGTTTTTTTACCGTTAAGGCCGTATTTCGCATTGCTACATAGAGGTGTTAGACTGCCGAGTAGGTTAATATATTCTTTATCACTAGCACATAAAGAGGCTTAACTTAGCTAAGGGTGATGGAGAGGTCTTTTGGATCGCATATGGGGGTGTTAAGGTTTTTAAACCCCTTTTCTTTTATACTGTGAGTCTTAAAGTCGTTCTTCAAGTTGAGTCAGATCGAAGAGAGTTTATGTTAACTTTATAGTAGCCTTTACTTAAACGTAAATTCCTTGGTTTTATTTAGTTTAGACTTAAGTCGTAATTTGACCCCTTTTTAAATTATTTTTACATATCAATAGTTTCGTCGTTAAAACAGTCGTGAAAGTTGTTTAAAACGAGGTTAGCGTCGCTAACATTATTGTATTTAACGATTTAGTAGCCGATGAAGTTGGTTAAGTATTTTTTGGTCGAGTCTTTATTTATATCCTGTCCTTAAAGTTAGTGGTTGTAGGATTTGGTAAAAAGGTATCCAAGGGTCTTAATTACTTCTTTGTTTGCAGAATCGGTGATAGCTTTAAAGTGAGCTTTTTTAGTAGCTATTTTGACGTGTTTACTTGCGTAGGATGCGTAGGATAAGGGACTTGGTAATCTTTGAGCGTGGGAACTTAGTGTTTTAGCGTGAAGTCGCGTAAGAATTTAGCGGCTTAGCAACTTGATAGCTTGGCATAAAGTCGCGCGACGTAGCTTTTTCAGCGCAACTTGGCGATTTTTGGTGTTTTTTGCTTAAAGCAGGGAATTTGACGATTGGATTAGCGTGAGGAAAGTAAAAAGAGTAAAATATAGGTAAAGGTTTAGTATAAAGAGTAAGGTCGAAAGTTGTTTGTTATTATTAATTTTTTGGCATAGGAACTTGGTATTTTTCTTATAGTAGTAATACTTATAGTAATATTAACTTAGTTATTTACTAACTTGCCAAACTTTAAAAAATTTAACAGTGAATCTTAACGTTTTTCAATTTTTTCTTGGTGTTTTCAATAGCGATACCGTCGTTATCTCTAGTCTGTAGTAAAGACTGGTGTAGCCCAAAGATTTTCTTTACGTATTGCTATAAAGATTGATATAGTAGTAAAGGCTTTTTGTGAGAATTTTTACTATACCCTAGTCATCGTTTGACGTAAAGCGTAACAACCGGAAAGTAGCCTTTTCTTCTACTTAGCTAATCTGTGATTAACTTAATAAGCACTGATTAGTGTTAGTAGGGCTTTAGATTGTTACAACGTTGTCGATTCGATTAGTCGAAGTAACAGTAGTATTGCATTAGTCAAGTGGTGGATATATTGTTTTAGGTTTGGCAGACCGCTAGCAGGTCTGCACCGTAATTTATATGGCCAATTGCTTGGCCCGTGCCCTAAAGTGAAGTGTAGCGTACTGCATTCGACTTACACCCAATGCGGTTGGTCCACAAACAATACACTCAACTTGCAGTACAGTCAACTTTACTGTAAGTAAAGTCAATATACCGCACTGCATGGAGTACTATTCCAACATGATTAGTTATTTGATAATTTGATAAATCATTCTATATTTGTTTGATACAATGGTTTTCATATATATACTTTATTAACATTACAATAAGAGCGTGGACTTTTTTGTGCATATTTGTATTTCTGGATTCAATATCGACTATAGGTGATAACAAGTAGATATGCACCATACCAACTTTAATAATTACTAAAAAAATAAACTTGGAAGACATAATTTACTGGTGTAAGAAAAATAACTCCATTTGGATTTTTTGTTGTGAAACTAGTGGAATATTCACAATATATAATATTCTTGTTGGAACAGTAGTAATTGTAGTGCAGTCAGTCAACTTTACTGTCAAGTAAGTTGACTGCACTGACTGCAAGTTGTGTTTATTGTTTTGTGTGTCTGCTATAACGTCAAGTACAGTATGCGCTCACTTCACACTAGGGCATGGGCCAAGCAATTGGTCATACAAATTAGTGTGCAGACCGGCTAGCGGTCTGCCAAACGTAGAACAATACATCCACCACCTGATCATGCAATACTACTGTTACTTCAACCACGATTCGAATCGACAACGTTGCAACGTCTAAAGCCCTACCAACAGTTCTTGGGTTTACGATAAACAACAGTTAGAGTTACAGATATAACAACCTATCCCAAAACCACTGAAAAGGCAAGCAAAATAAAGTGATAAAAATAGGATTTAAACGTCGAAAGTACGGAAAAAAAACAGGAAAAATAAAAAAACAAAGAAGAGATAACGGCTAAGTATATTACTATACTTAGGTGAGACAAAAGTTCAACCGGATTCAAAGGTATACGTATTTACTCATTTTATCACCATTCCAATTTTGAGGGTTTAAATACCACAGATTATGTCGATTTTATAGATTACGCGTATTGAACTTGTTCATCATTGTCTGAACTACAGTAACAAAACACAACACATAATCGCGAATTTATAAATATCATATATTAATTAAAATCACGTTACTTGTTGGAACAGCAGTGAACTTCATTACAGTCATGTTGATTGTATTGACTGCAAGTCAATTGCAGTGTGGTGTTCAATTCAATGTGGCGCACGGGCCAAGCAGTGCCCATATAAACTAGTGCGCAGACCGGCTCGCGGCCTGCCAAACTTAGAAGAAACCAATTTCAATGCAATGCACCAGTTACTTCGACCAGAGATTCGAATCGACTACGTTGCAACGATCAAGGCCTATCAACATCACCGATATCGAAACCAAATGCATGAAATAATACTTTATCTTCATGAATAAAACATATTGGCAACGGAAAGGGAATCGACCGGAACGAAGGCTGCCCGGGTAAACAAGTATATACCAAAACACGCACATAGAAAGTTGGGAGGGTATATTTCGGATCCACCGGAGATTACCTTGTTGCTTTAAGGTTCGTATGGAAAGCTTAAAGTCCGGAACTCGGGCGCACAACAGGCCTAACTCCGGCTACTGTGTACACAAAAACGCTATCTTCGGTCTGAAGGGAATTTCCGCTTTTTCGCCAGCGATAGTTGCATCCCCAAGCGCCGCGCTCACAACGTGAGGTTGTCACCGATATCATGGGAGACTCCTGTGCAAATCTTAACTGGTGGACTACGGAGCGGGGGCTTCTTCCCAACTTCATCAGGAACGAGAAGGTGCACGCGAGCGCTCCCTGTCTCGTGGTCGCCAGTCCCGAAGGCATCGTCGACGAATTCACATTTGCTGATATGTAAAACACGCCGCTTGTTGTGTGGGAAAGGCATTCCTCCACCCACTAACCGGTTCTTGTAGTGAAAATGCGTCTAACCGCGCGGCGTGGTTCCTGGCCAAGACACTGGCTGCGGATGAAGACAAGGTCTTCTGTAAGTTCCTGTTGGTTTGTGTGGCCAACAAGCCGTCACGCCTAGAACCCATCTAACTTTCTCACTGCAAGACATGGGCCGCATGGACCTCAGATATTTTCTCTGGATGATTGGCGCGATGAAGGCTGGGAAATGCGTGAGTCCCCTGCATATACCCACATGTCGGCCGCAGCAACGGCGGCTGAGTGCGAACGCTGTGTCCAGGTGGTTTTTGCCTCTCCAAGCAACACTGTGGCAGCGAATAAGCTGTTGTTCGGCGATGTCGGTGCCAAAACGCTGCTCTTCAGCCCCGAAAACTCGGACGTACTTGAGGCTCTGCACGCCGACACCAAAGACAGCATCCGCTGGGTCGAGACGCCGAGCTATGATGAGATGAACAACCGCGAGCCTGTGGACGTTTTCCCCTTCACGCCTACCTTCGAACAGGTCTGGGATAAGCCCTGTGTCGGTCTTCACACGTCTGGCACGACCGGCCATCCCAAGTAAGGCCCCCGTCCCCCTTGATTGTTGCTCCATTGGATCTGGTCCATCATGGTGCTTACTCGTCGTCTTCTGCCAGGCCAATATACTGGAATCACTCCGCACTACCCATCTTCGCATCACAAACCGACCGGCGTCTGCGGGCGAAGGATTCTCCTGCTGAAACTTTCTACCAACAGCTATTCGAAGGAAAGCGATGTATTCTCCCCTTTCCATTCTACCACGTGAGTGGCCCCAGCCCCGTGAGGACCTTCCCCTTTCCCATGCACTAACCGAAGGGTCCTAGGCCGGCGGCTTGATCGCATTCTTTGCCAGCATCATCTGTCGTGGTAAAGGCCTGGCCGTCGCGGTGCCCGGCATGCAGCTCAGCGCCGAGAACCTGACGGGATTCATCCAAGCCTCCCGTGCGGACTCCGCCATGGTTGCGCCGTCGCTGTTAGCGGACATGTTGAAATACCCCCCCGGGCTGGCAGCACTGGCTCGACTGCAGTCCGTCTGCTATGGCGGCGGCCCCATGAACCCGGCCGCTGGCGAGAAGCTGTCCAAGGTGCTTCCGCACTTGTTCTCGGCCATCGGCTCCACCGAAGCCGGCTTCCTCCACACCGAGTCAACGACCGACAGCGCCCACTGGAACTCGTTCAAATTCGCCGAGCTGGGCCACCGGATGGACGAGGTCGATCCGGGCCTTTTCGAGCTCGTGTATCCCAAGACCGACTTGATCCACAGGACCCATCTCCTCTTCCACAGCTTCCCGACCCTGACGGAATACCGGACCAAGGACCTGTTTGCTCCGGTCGAGGGCGAGCCCGGCTGGTGGGTTTACGCAGGCCGGAAAGACAACTGGGTTGCCATGTCCAACGGGCTCAAGTTCGACCCCAAAACCACCGAAGACACGATTGCATACCACCCGGACGTGAGGGCCGTGATCGTCGCAGGAGGGGGCCGGTACCGCCTGTGTCTGCTGGTCGAGCTCGAGGATCACTGCTACCGGGCCGCCGCGGCCCAGTCCGCGCAGGAGGAGGAGGAGCGAGCATGGCGCCAGCAGATGCTCGAGACCGTCTGGCCCGTCATCGAGGAGGCGAACCACAAGGCGCCCAGGTTCGGGCGGATCCCGAAGGAGCTGGTCCTCTTCACCGCCAGGGACAAGCCCTTTTCCAGGCTGCCCAAGGGCACCGTGCAGCGTCACCTCACGCTCGCGGCCTACGAGCGGGAGATCGACCGGCTCTACGAGCAGTCCGAGCAGGGCCTGCTCACGCAGGGCCTGCCACCGCTGAAGTCGACCGCGGCCGAGGAGCTGGTGCCGTTCCTGACGAGCCTCTGCGCGCAGACGCTCGAGCGCGCACACGTGGGCCCCGACGACGATGTCTTTGCCCTCGGTATGGACTCGTTTGCCGTCGCGAGTCTGTCGTCGCGGCTCAAGGCGGCGCTGCGCGCCCAAGGCGCGCCCCCGCAGCGGCTGGACGAGATCGGCATCCGGCTCATCTACGAGCGGCCCACCGCCGAGCTGATGGCCGCGCGCCTGAGCGCCATGCTCTCGCCGGACGGCGGCGGCGATGCGCGCGAGGCGGAGGATGCCGCGCGCGCCGCCATGGCCTTGCTGGACAAGTACGAGAACAAGGTCCGCATGCTGTTCGACGCGCCGGCGCCGGACGGCGCCAACGGACACGCCGCCAACGGCCATGCTCCCGGCCTCGTGGTTGCTGTCACCGGCACCACGGGGTCGATGGGCACCTACCTGCTGGCCACCCTGCTGGCCAGGCCCGACGTCGACAAGGTCATCTGCCTAAACCGCGCGGCCGGTGCGGAGGAGAAGCAGGCCACGGCGCTCCGGCAGCGTGGGCTTCCGCCTCTGCAGCCAGCTATGGAGCAGGGCAGGGTCGTGTTCATGCAAATCGACGTGGCCGCGCCGCGACTGGGCCTCACGGACGCGGACTACGCCGTGCTGGTGGCCGAGACGACCGCGGTCGTGCACAACGCGTTCCCGGTCAACTTCCTCATGACGACGCAGCAGTTCGAGCCGCAGTTCGTGGGCATGCTGAGCCTGCTCGAGGCCGTCCGCGCCGGCAGGCGGCACCCCTCATTCCTGGTCGTCTCCAGCGTCTCCGTCGCCGCCACCAGCGGCGCGCCCGGCGAGGTGGTGCCCGAGGCCGTCCTCGCCCGCGGCGCGCTGCGGCGCCTCCCGATGCAGGGCTACGGCTCGGCCAAGTTCATCTGCGAGCGCATGACGCACGTCTTCGCCGCCGAGGCCGCCCGGCGCGGCGCCCCGGTGGCCACGGGCGTGCTGCGGGTGGGGCAGGTCGCGGGCCCGCGCGCGGGCGCCGGCGCCTGGAACGTCTGGGAGTGGCTGCCGTCCATCGTCGTCAGCTCCAAGTACCTCGGCGCCGCGCCGGACTCTCTCGGCTTCTGGACGGACAGGATCGACTTCGTCCCGGTGGACGCCCTGGCAAGCATCATGAGCGAGCTCATCGGGGCGACCGAGCTGCGGCTGGCTAAGTCGGGGCGGTCTAACACTGTTGTCTACAACGTCGTCAACCCGCGGATCACTACGTGGGCCGAGCTGCTCCCAGCAGTGCAGCGCGTGGCACCCAAGCTCGTTCCATTGAAGGAGTGGGTCGAGCTGCTGGAGAAGACGAGGGATGCAAGTGCACACAACTTGGATCGGAACCCGGGCGTCAAGCTGATCGACTTCTACAAGGCCTTGTTGGGTGGTGAAGGGGGCAGTCTGCCCATGTCCACAACGAATTTGGTGAGGGAAAGTGCAACTGCGGCAGACTTAGGTCCTATTACGCAGGACCAGATGGGACGTTGGATCGAGGGGTGGAGTTTGTAATGTAGTCCATACGTGTGTGATAGATCGTGACCCGCAGGCTATGTGTTCCTATGCACATTTGGCTCCTCGTCGCCGTGCTACCGTATTGCACCCAGCTCGGCACGCACCTACCTTGGCGCGATTTTCGCTATACAAATTAGTTATTTCTATTTACACGAATGAAACTTAGATTAAAGTCAAGGTACGTATTATTCAGCTCTGTCATCAGAATTTTCAGCGGAATGTGGGAATTTTGATATTGGTGTATAATTTTGCAAATGTACAATATTGCCTAATCTGCTATTATAGCTTTCACCCGTTATGTTTCTCGAAAACATGTACCTAGCGTTATAACCCCCTCCTTGCGCTTTGGAGACGCCTGCGGAGCAAGTAGGCTTTTTTTTTTTAAAAAAAAAAAAAACTTAACGTTAATTGTAAGAAATAGAGACATTGCGTGTGATATTCGGAACTGTAAAGGTTGCTATGAAAGTTGGAAAGATTGTAAGGTTTATATCTATCTGTAATCTAATGGTTTTACTCTTACATTTTCACAAAAAATACATGTTGTATTGCGGAGGGGGTGCTTGTGCTTGTTTACACAAGCCTGGTCGTCTCGTGCCTTCTCACGAGACTGCCTACTCATGAGTCATCCTTCTCATGAGTACTTATTGTTATACATGCTCTGGTAGATTCCTCTTTTATTTAGTCTTCAACTTCAAATACAGACCGGAATACCATTATACATTCGCACGTACATACAGCACAACAAATGGTAGCTGTAAGCTAAGATTCTACTTAACACCAAACCGATTAATTGCTACAAAGCAATTGAAAAAGTCACTAGCGTAGACTTGTAATCATACAGCTTTGCTATCAAAAACAATAACCTTGCCTATCTTCTTCTTTCTTTACTTCTACCTTACTTCGTCGTCGTTAAAACTTAGTATAGGAATCCTTAATCTTAACATATAAGCCAGCGAGAGTTGTAAGCGCTGGGCATCACATTATCAAATAAGCCCCAAACCCCCCGCCGTACGCGCTAGCAAACTCGTACGAAGAAATTTGTACTTTTTACGTCAAAGTTAACTGTTACTTTCCCTTTACTTCCGCCAAAAGCCCCACTTTCGCCTACGCGCATACCTTTACCTTTACCTATAACATTTTCACCTACGAACTTACGTTGTTACACCCCTTTAGACTATTTTTATTTACACCTTTTACCATTATGAAGTTAGGAAAGGCATTCTCAGTAATGAGCTCTATTGGTAACGTTAAAGCAGTAGAACTCGTGGTAAATCTGCGTCGCGAGTTTGAAAAACGTAATACTGCAAGACGTGCGGAGTATAACGCCGTTATAAAACGCCTCGACAGCTTAATGATTACGAGTCGTTATTTTCGTACCCTTTTTTTTCCCTACCATTATTGCCGACCTTCGCCCATTTTTATAATCTCTTCGGACACTTTTAAGGGTAGCTGTTATCACCCACGTAAAAGGAAGGAACGTAAGTCTTTTCGCCGCCGCCGTGAGTTTTCTTTTCGTCATCGCGAGCCTTCCCGCAACCATCGCGATTCCCTTCACCGCCGCGAGCCTTTTCGCGACCATCGCGACTCCCTTCGCCGCCGCGAGCCTTTCCAAAACCGTCGCGACTCCCCTCGCTACCACGAACCTTCTTGCCGCCGCCACGAGCCTTCTCGATGCCGTTGCGATCCTTTTCGAACCCCAAATACGATAGCTACTTAATATTTAATAAGTGGGATTCGCCGCTTAAAGCGTAAAGAGATTAGAGTATTTAACCCCAAGTATTCTAATCCTTAAGATATGGGTATTGTTACAGTAGGAAAAGATGTGGTTTTTACTAACGTGTAAAGTTTTCGGCAACGTTTGGACACCTTCGTAAATATCTTTTCAGCCTTAAAGAGTAAAATCATGAAAATGTTTTTTTACTTTATTGTAGGGATCAATTATGTATTAGTAAAATACCAAGGTTACTTTTTACGAGCGCTGTAAAATCTCTCGTTACGGACTCGCTTATATTATAAATATTTTTGTTGACCGTTTTGCTATAAACCTTAGACGAGCTACTACGAAATTTAAGGAGGGTAATTTCTCGTTACGCGACCTGTTAAATGATAGTTATAAGTTACGTAAATATATACAAATCAAAATGCGATACGTAAAAACTATAGGTATCCTAAATCGTCACAATAACAATTGGTATAGCGTCATAATCGACATTTAATCCATATTGGACCTAGGTATTTAACAGTACTTATCGCCTTCATATCGTAAATAAATTATAAAAGAATACTTAGCCAAAGTCGAAGAGTCGAAAACGATGTTACTGGTAGCAGTAATTCGGCGTTATCTCAACTATTAGCCTCTATCGAAAAACTTACGCGAGAGGTACGACTCGCGGTATTTTCGGAAATATGAGCATTAACCTCGTCGGGAAAAGTACCAGTCCCGTAAGCCTAAAAATGACGTTAAGAGGTACGAAAAACGCCCCACGTAAGAATACCATTGTAAACGATATAACCATCGTCTTCGCGAGTATACCGACCGAAACCGTGGTCGAAATAAGCGAAAACGTAATCTCGATAGGCGAAAATATAATTACAAACACAAAGTTAATAATATATAATTTAAGGTAAGCGATATTAATTATTTAAATTAGGATTATTTTCATCACTTACAAACGCCTTTATAAAAAAGTTCGTACTATTCGAATAATAAGGTGGGTTATATAATAAAACCCACCTTTATGTTTTCTAGTCGACGTACTTATATGTATTGTAGTAAAAATTACGGCTTGTGTAATGCTTTGTTTAAGTATCTAAAGGCTTATACCCGAAAAAATGGGCTTTTTTCTAATAATATAAAAAGGTGTATACAATAGTTAAACTATATATAACCGATAATTAGCTTGAATAATATAGTAAATAATACGGATAATTTTAATATTATTATGGTTAAGCCTATTAACGAGGAGGTAATATTCGTTATAGGTGGTTATCGTTACTTATAAATTACCCTACTAATAAGCCTTATAAGTAAAAATTACACACTTTATCTCGATACGGGCGCTGGTAAAGATCTCGTATCTAAATTTTAGCTAAATACGAATTTTTCCGACTATATCACGACAAACGTCTTTATAACTAAATGCGAAACCATTAGTAAAGTAATGGGTCCCCCTATTCACCTTACTATTAAGGTACATTGGATATTTTATACCCCTGGGTATAAATTCAACGACACTTCTACCTTATTATAGAAGATAGCTAAAGCCTAGTTTGTCAATCGCTTAAATACGGGCGTTTTGTTAACGAACCATTAAATAAAGCTTTATAGCATAAATATGCTAATATTGAGGAATATGGTCTATTTTAAAAACAGTCACTTCGAAGTTCCCTTTTTAATATATAAAGTAGCTATGTAACCTGTAGTTTGTAAGGTTACTTTTGACCTTAAGGTCGTTATTTAACTTGGATAAACTATACACATTGTAATCGAATATACTATCCTTTTTAAGGGTAAATCCTTTATATTCATAACTTAGTATTTATATGCTTTTAATACTTTAATTGACGTTACTACTCTTTATATAATACAACTTTACAATCCTATGACTAAGGCAATACACTTCCTTAAATCTATTCGTCTGAAAACTATCGCAAAATGTAAAGATAATACTTACTTTTAAGTAAAGTAAACGGGAGCTATATAAGCCTTTGTATAGGCTATAAGTATTGATAACGTATTATTTGTAGTAACATAATTTACCGAGATAGCTATTAACAACTATTAAATCTTTTTTATTCTTACTGGAACCTTAAACAAATCTACCCCTATTCCGGTAATTAATACCGAATTTAAATTGGATTCTTCAATTCTCTTTGTTGTTATCATGCCCGCGAGTACGCCTTCTTTTACTATAGCCCTCATAGAGCCTTACTCTATTACCCCTCTTTTAAACGCAATGGCGTATTTGATTTAAAAATATGGAATCCCTAAGGTGGTAAACCTTATTAATAAAAAAACTGGTTTCGTTAAAACTCGCAACAAACTACGTTACCAAAATACCTCCTTTAATATAAAAACACCTGAGAATATGCCTATAGTAAAAACTATGCATGGAATTTATATCAACGCAACTAACCCGAGGTAATCTGTTTAATTACAACGTATTTACGAACGATACCTAATGGTATAAAAAGATATCGGCTTAATTAAAATATTAATAAATTAAATAAGAAAGGTTTTACTAATTAACAGTTAACAACATATTAAACTTAACTATTACCTCTATCTGGTATCTAAACGAGACGAAAAACTCCTCCATTAATAGTTCAACACTTTTTACGAGTAATAACGTATAACATTCTTTAATAATATTTTATCATTTGCGTTACCGGTATTCGTAATATGGAAAACTATACAGGAAGTAAATAGAGGTTAGGTGGTGGTGGATTTACGACTACTCAACAAATAAAATATTTTAAACTTTTATTCATTACCTTTGTAAAAGTATATCATTAAATTTATTCGCGGCAAAAAATATATTACAATTGTAAACGTTATAAAGTTCTTTTTTAACTTTTGATTTGCTTAGATTTCCGCGACCGATTTACTTTCGTTACCTGCCGCGGACTCTAAAGAAGTAAAATTGTTTCTTTAGGTTTTCGTAATTCGCCTTCCCACGCTTAACGTTTTATAAATCGAACATTAAAGGAATTTCGGCCTTTTTGTCGCGCTTTTATCGACGATATTATTATTTTTTCCAATATATTCGAGGAATAACTTTCTTATTGGGAAGTTGTGTTTAAGATTTTTGCCAGTAAAGGTATCGATTTGTCACGTGACAAATTTTATATCGGCTTTTAATTAGTGGAACTTTTGGGATTTTACGTAGACGCGTTCGGATTTTTAACTATTAAAGGAAAAACCTAAGGTTTTCAGAATCTTTCTTTTCCTCTTAACTTAAAAGACTTCGAGATATACTTAGGGGTAATAGGGGTTTCAAGGCTAATTATACCCTATTACGCCTAAATATCAGGCTCATTTCAGGAATTTCAAAAGAACCTGTTAGCATAAAAAAGAAAATAAGAAAAACTCGAAATCGGTAATCAAGAAAAGAGATTACATTATATATAATTTACTTTTATTTAGCCTACGATTAAATAATAGAAGTCTTTTAAAGCTATACAAGTTTATTTGTGTGAATAGCTTAAATCATACTACCTAAATTCAATACATTAACTCTTTCTTTCAATTAATGGGAGTTTTAACCACGGATTCGGTGTTATGCTTTTTTACCTGAAAATAAGCTATTTTTGATAACAGAGTCATCTTATTTTAGTAATTGTTATCGAATTAGTAATGTTCTTGAGTTGTCGATTAATTCGAGTTGAATTTAATGATAGTTTTTTAAAATATAAGGTTACATGTTTTATATAGATATATAAACGCCTGAAAATAACCTTAGTTAGTAACTTTTTACCAACTATTATTTTTACCGATTATAAAGTTACTCGAGGCATTGTAAACTAAACGTTGTTAAATACGATATTAATGGATAAGGTGAATTGACAACTAATTGACGCGTTTATTTACCTTAATTTATATTTATTAGATATGGTTTACCCACTAGGACGCCTTAATTTGGTACCAAATACCTTTAATTGTTTACCTTTTTACGAGGATAAATAATTCTATAAAATCAATGTACCGTTATTAAGTTAAATCTTTAATAACTTACCAATGGTGGATTAGAGTTAAACAATACACCTTGTTAAGGCATAGATACTCGACGACATACGATTTCGTTTTTAGACTGGTTATTATAAAGATATTATCTAATGTGGAATTCTGTAAGATTTTGTAGATAATAAGAATAAATGGACATGCCTTTCAATGCTTCTAAGTTCAGATACCCATTTCGATTGGTTTATTATTTATTACATAATCGCGACGCGAGCGGTTGTAAAAAGCTTATGGTTTCCATAATACTCATATAAGAGCTTTTCGCCGAGGCATACGATAAAAAACACCATTTTGGACCAAAGAGAATAATAGTTTCCTTGGACGGAGTATATTTTCGTTGGAAACGTAAGCTTATAAAAGTATATGTTAAGAATTATATGTATTGCGGAGAGTTGCGTAACAACAATTAAAGACCTCTTGGTTGTCTTAAATCTATTTAAATACCTAAAAAACTAATATATACGATTTATATAGACTTTGTATTTGTATTACTAATAAAGCCCTTTAAAGGCACACCTTGAATATTTCCTAGTAATGAATCCTTTAATGTTATAATGCCTATTACATATAAAAAGTCTAAACGAACGTTCCTGATTTTTGATTATATGACATATACGGCCGAAGATTAGGTAGTTATTTTGGTTCGACAATTCCTATTATACGATTAGCTTTATCTACGACAAATTATCTCGGATAAAAATGTTAAGTTTGTATTAAATTTCTGGTAAAGTTTATGAAAAGAATTTGAAATACTTTGGATAATAATGACAGCCTATTATTTAAAAACGGATGGGTAAGTAAAAGGGAAAAATTCGTTAGTTAAATTGAAGTTAAGTCACTTTATCGCAAAACATCTTAAATAATATTGGGTTAATATTATACCGGGCTTATAATAAAACTTTAATAATACTTACCTACATACCTTAAAAGCCAACTTATATAAGTATTTGTTTGGATTTAAGCTTACGGCACTAGTGGATGTTTTTATAACAATTTTACCTCACTGATAAGCAGAAATTCGCTTTATGCGAGAACATTTTCGACGAGACGTATAATTAACGATGAATATTATAACTGTTAAGGTTAAAGAACGATACGATTAAAATTATTGTTGGTATGAATTTGTTATGGGCGATAAAGTGTGGTTAAATCTGGGAAAAGACCATAATTTACTACATAAAAAGGGAAAATTGTTACCACCGCGTATAAAACCATGTTTAATTGTGAAAAAGATTAATAATTTGGCTTTTATGTTGGAATTTTTACCAAATTTACGAGTTTACCTCATTGTTAATATTGCTTATTTATTACCCTATTAAAACCTTGTAAACGACTTATTTAACAGAATTACGCTATCGTCCAAGCTAGTTAAATACGAGGACAACGGATCAGATGTCGAAAACTAGAAAGTGGAACGTATATTAGCTAAACAAGTGGATCGATTCCGTCGTAAAGGGGATTAAGTTTAATATCTTTTTAAATGGAAAGGTTTTACAGCTCGTGACGACGAATGGAAACCGGTATAAGAATTGAATTGACCGGAAATAATTGAGGCCTTTGAGAGGAATAATAGGAAGACGAAGAATAATGAAAAGGAATGAGAATGACAAGGACATTATTGTTTCTTTTGACGGAATTTGTTGTATTACGGAGGGGGTGCTTGTGCTTGTTTACACAAGCCTAGTCGTCTCGTGCCTTCTCATGAGACTACCTATTTATGAGTGCAATGCGTCTTCTCACGAGACTGCCTACTCATGAGTTATCCTTCTTATGAGTACTTATTGTTATGCATGCTCTAGTAAATTCCTCTTTTACTTAGTCTTCAACTTCAAATACAGACCAGAATACCACCATACGTTCGTACGTATATATAGCACAACAATACATCTATCCATTATCTAATGTGTTTACTTATGCTTTTAACAACTGATTGTATTGCGTAAAACTTTCTCTAATGCATGGATATTACCTTTCACAATATAATGTGGAACGTTTAGAATTGAATTTGTACTGTCTAAAATTCTACCAACATCATCCACTGCTTGGAAACAACAATTTAAGGTTTAGAAAAAATTCTCTAACTTTATAAGTATTATAATGATTTTTTAACGGTTATTTTATAAAAGCCTATGCAATATGCCTACCTTTTAACGCTACCTTTGTCACTATTTTCTATATTACTAAAAATTCCAAAAAGGTTGACAACGAAGATAAAAGCCTGGGTAAATGGTAATTTCAATTAATGAACTTCTCAACCTGAGTGACATATTACTAATCCTTCAATTGTGTTTTTTCACTATTTTTATTCCCAATTTTATAGGCACTTATACTACTTTTCTTAAGTTTTCTCATACTGTTAATCTAATTTTAGTTTTAGCTTAATAATGTCAATGAATCGTTTTAAGAATTATAGTCAACTACCTCTATAAAACTATTATCAAAATAGACGAAAATGAAAGATTACCGTATCTTCATAATGTCATCATATGTTATATTCACTTCAAAATCATCCACTAGTCGAGTTTTCAATATCTACCAATAAAAAGTCTCTAGTTAAAATATATAATTTGTGTTGGAATAGTAATATCTGCAGTGCAGTAGGTCAACTTTACTTACAGTAAAGTTGACTATACTAACTGCAAGTTGCGTATATTGTTTTTTGTAGGCCTACTGTATTGGCTGTTAGTCAAGTACAGTATGCGCCCACTTCACACTAGGGTATGCGCCAAGCAATTAACCATAAGAATTACTGTGCAGACTGGCTAGCGGTCTTCCAAACCTAAAATAATACATCCATCATCTGACTACTGTAATACTACTGTTAATTTGATTAAACGAATCTACAAATGTTGTAACGTCTAAAGCCTTACTAATATTGATAAGTGCTTATAAGGTTAAGTATAGATTGGCTAAGTACAAGAAGAAGCTAATTTTAGGTTACACTTCATGGCTATAACGGCGGTTAGGGTAGAGGAAAGATTTTTGCGAAGGGCTTTTATTAGTACTACGCTAGTTTACAACAGTAGGAAAAAAAGGAAGACTTTTGAGTTGCGTTAGTTCAAAACGGCAATCTGGAAGTAAGCGACGGTATCGCTATTTAAAAACACTAAGAAATCTTTATGGATCCTTTTTGAAGAAGAGCGTTGAGATTGACCGCTAAAAGTTTTAAAACAAAAAGTTGATAAATGGTTAAGTTAGTACTACTGTAGGTGTTATTATTGTAAAAACGACTAAGTTTTGCGGCTTACAACTTTTAATCTTCGTCCTTTACCAAAACAATAAATAACCTTCGACCTTACTTTATATACCAAACTTTTGCTCCTACGCTACCTTTTTTAACTTCCCTTACGCTAATTCAATCGCCAAGTTTGCTACCTTAATCGAAAATAAAAAGATTCGCCAAGTCGGGTTAAAAAGCTATATCGCGCGATTCAGAGCTAAGCCGCTAAATTCCCATGCGATTTTACGCTAAAATATCAAGTTCCTACGCCCAAGATCGCCAAGTCCTTCGCTCCATACGCCTTTTACACCCTACACACCTACTAAGTCCTATATAGGCTAGAACTTAAACTTGAAACCAATTCAGGAACTGATAAAGGAAATTAAATCACTCGGAACTGACTTTATAAAACATTATGACGAAGATTTCTAAGCGTAGAATATCGACAAAACTTTAACGGAAAGTATTTAACTAATTTAGTCAGCTAATTTATCATTAAATATACTGATGGTGAAGATTTTAACCGCATCTTTCGCAAGTATCGTAACATTTTCGACGACTGGACTATTGGCATATAAAAATTAATATGAAAAGGGGTTAAGTCGAGGTTTAAATCGGAATTTAAGCAACGAAGGATTTACGTATAAATATAGGGTGTTACAAAGTTAGCCTAAGCCTTTTTTAATCTATCCTAGCTTGAGGAATGCTTTTAAGACTTACACCTTAGGGAAAGGAGTGTTAAAGAACCTCAATGCCCTTACATACGATTTAGGGGACCTCCCCTTTACTTTTAGTTAAGTTAATCCTTTTTACGTGCTGATGATGCGAAAACTGTTAACCTGTTCGGTAACCTAGTCCTTTTACGTGGAAGCGCGGAGTACGCCTTTAGCAGCGGTAGGGCGCGTGAAGTAGCAGCTGTTAATGTGGCTAAAATAATTGACTGTAATGATCACACTAAATACCCGTGAGTAAATAGAAGGTGTCAGGGGGTTTATGTTAGCAGTAAGGCAGCAGAGGTAACAAAGGTGCAATATCAAGAAGATGTTTATTCGTGCTATAGAGTGATCACTAGCCGTTAGGCTATTCAGGTGTGTAGACTGAATACTTAGATTGACAACTGAAGAGCTATGAAGGAAATACTATCTATGTGGTGATGGCCATGTCTTTATATCCTATGGCCTTCATACCATCTTCAGTACTGAGGCTCACCGGTGCTCATTGAGGCTCACCGGTGCTCACTGAGGCTCACCGAGAGATGTTCCCCGCCTGATGTATTGGACTTCAGGCTCTCGGTAGCTCAGCTACATGCTGGCCTGTTTCCTGACCCGCCAACGTGCTTGGGTCATAACATTGACGTTGGCGCTTTATACTAGTTAATTAAGTAAAATCGTCAAGTCTTTTAGACCTTTTAAGCCCTTTTTACCCCACAGACTTTTAATCACCAAATTCCCCAAAAGATCTTGTATGGCAGGTTTGCTTATATACGTAAGCTGTTGGAATAGCAGTCAAATGTAGTACAGCCAAGTCAACTTTACTTGCAGTAAAGTTGATTGTACTGACTACAAAATTGGCTGCAGTTTGTGGGACTGAACTGCAAATGCAGTGCAGTAGGTGCCCACTTCAAAGTGGGGCACAGGCCAAAGCGTTTGGCTATACAAATTAGTGTGCAGACCGGCTAGCGGTCTGCCAAACTTAGAACTTACACACTTCAATCAACAATATCAACGCAACACCAGTTACTTCGACCACAATGATTCAAATCGACTACGTTGCAACGGTAAAAGCCTACCAACATAAGCCTACTATAGGTTTTACTATAGGACTTTACTCCTCGGGTTAGGTGACTGGTAATTACCCTTAACACCGTGTTTCGGAGGCTTTAAGGCTTGAATTGCCAAGAGATACTACTAATAAAGACTGGGATAACTACCGTAACTTACCCCTAAAACTTGTTAGGATGGTTAATATTAATTATAAGCTTTTCACGGACTTCGCCAAGATTTGGAATAATATAGAGAAGTATGATAGAAAGTTTTATAACCTTTTTGATATGAAGATAATGCTCTTTTTGCATATTTATAAGTAAATAGAGGTTCCCCTTTCTGGTTTTCACTTATTATTCTTCGGAATACTTATAGGATACGTTAGGAATTACTACCTGACTTTCTCAACCCAAGTAATTATCTTTCACAAAGTTTATAATGATATGAAATTTGTTGTGCTATCTGTATGTACAATGTATTGTGGTATTCCGGTTTGTATTTTAGGTCCAAGACTAAGCTAAAAGTAGCAATTTATCAGAGCATTATAACAATAAGTACTCATGAAAAAGATAACTTATGAGTAGAGAAGGCGCAATTATGAGTAGGTAATCTCGTGAGAAGATACAAGATAAGTTAATATTACCCCCCCCTCCCCCCTATGGTACAATAAATACCGAGAGCAAAAAGAAAAAAAATATTCTTATTATTTAGCAGTAAAAACTTTGCCAGTAATATTCCTATTGTTTCTCTCAAAAGTCTTGATTAAATCCCGTGTTAGTAGGCCTTAGACATTGCAACGTTGTCGATTCGATTGGTCGAAGTAATAGTAGTATTGCAATGGTCAAGTGGTGGATATATTGTACGAGGTTTGGCAGACCGCTAGCCGGTCTCCACTATAATTTGTATGGCCAATTGCTTGAACCGTGCCCTAAAGTGAAGTTTAGCGTACTGTACTCGACTTATACCTAATGCGGTAAGTCTCCACAAAGCAATACACTTGCAGTACGTTTAGCTTTACTGTAAGTTAAATTGACCTACTATATTACATGTAATACTATTTCAATACTGGCGACTTTTTAGGTTGTGCGTATACGCTAGTATAGCTGACTAATCTTTTTCGGTTACCATTGAATTGCCTCCTCGTCAACTAGCTAGACCTCTATTAATTCCAGTTTACTTCTATACTAAATTGCACTTCATTGTATGCAAATTAATCTCATTTAACCTTAATTGCTCCGTTGCCCCAAGGTTCGAGTTCATTAACTCCTATAAAAAGTTTTTTTTCGCTATAACCCTTTGTAAGCCTTCATTTAAACCATGCCACTTATACAGATCACTATTATCAATCCACTAGCAGTTTTTCAGTCTGCTAATACATACCTATCCGCCGTTACGTGATTTGAGCTTTCCGGGCGGCTTGTTAACGTAGCCCTCGATACATATAGCTAGCCTGTTGCTATTTACAAATATTTTTAGGGCCTTGTTTAACGTTGCCTTCGTTATAGTATTTGTGGGGTTATTTTTGTTATCGATTTATCGGAACTCCTTAATCTTCCTCTCTTCTTAGACTTTACAAAGTATTATTACATCGATTATCAGGCGGTTTTCACTAGTGGTTTCTAGCTTTAAAAAGTATTCGAAAAGGCTTCTTAAGTCGGTATAAATTACTACTGGAATAGGAGGAATCTTTAACTACCTGGTAATAAGGTTAAAAGTCTCTTATAGTGTTATGTTTAAATTAAAGCCTATTATTATACCGTAGAACTTCAAGTTAATACGCTTTGTATAATCCATTTACACTTGACTAAGGTCTAATAGATTAAGTTGTCGATAATATTAAACTAGGTTTTTTGTTTATGTTTATCGATAAGGGTTATTAGGAAGCTCATTTGTAAAAATAGGTTAGTATTATTTACAAAGGACCCGTTCGTGAAAATTATTAGCTTGGCTTGTAAAAGGTCGATTAGGACTAAATTGATTCCGCGGTCTAAGTTTTGAATTGCTACTTAAGCCCTTTATTTAGTTGGTTGAAGTCTTTATCTATTGGTATTTATATTTATACCGTAATAGATAAATCGTAAAAGGCTTTCGATTGGTATAAGGTAATAATATAGCTAACCTAGAACACGCTATTGTAGGTACCATTAAGCCCTGATCTCATTAGTTTTATTAATAATAGCTAAAATAGCGCTCTAACCCTTTTGGCCAAAGCTAAGGCCGGTATCAACACCAAATATACGGATTAATAATATATTAAAGTCCAATTATGTATTTTTCGTCAATATCGTTACCGGCTTACGATTTTGAAACTTAAAGTCCTTAATCGCTTGCTGTTTCAATGCCATAAAGTTAACCGTTTCGAGGAAAAGGGTATTGTTAATTTATATATCCACTCTAACGAAATATTTCTTTTATGTTACCAATAGATATGGGTTGTAAGTAAAAGACTTTATCACCAACCATAATTTAAAGTGTAACTAATAGGTTAGGAACTAGTAAGCGCCTATTTTAGCTAATTCGTATAATGATTTAATATAACGTATTACTATACCTAAAGTGTATATAACACGGAGTTCTTGTAATAATTTTGGTAATACGATTCGTTGTAAATCCGTTACTGGTTACGTGTAGGCTTACGTTATGTCACCGCCGTTAAACATAAACTTGACTTTAGTTTTGGTTAATAAACTTGTTGCTCAAGCGATTACCAAACGTTAGCTAATTTTTTAAATTGTTGTCGATTGTATAAATATCTAATCTTTACCTTTATTACCATATTTTTAAGCGATTAGACGTGTTTTTTCGTACGGCCGCCCCGTGGTCTTGCCTTTAACCTCGCAAATAATCTTGGACTTGAAAATCGTAACATCTAGGTTTTAAAGGTTAATATTAGTTTTCGATACGAATTATATAAACTTTCGAATTAATAAGCCGTTAATGTTGACCTTATCGATTTTTTTAAAGGGTTTTCTCAAAGTTTTAATAATTTCTTATACCTAAAGTTTTAATGTTAAGTCCTTGTTATCCTTTTTATTTCTACTTACTTAAGTAGTATTATATATATGGCCTGGTATATATTCCTTCTTTTTAACGTTTTTTCCCGGAGAGTTTCCGAGCCAGCATCGTTTTATCGGTTTATCGATAACGGATAAAGAAGGATCGTGTTAACTCGGTCGTATGGCTTAAGGAGCTTAAAGGTCTTTATCATTAGTAGCTATAATGTAGGGGTTGATCTAAGTGGTTCGAAAAGGTATAAGATTGTTAGCAGTTTTAACAACTACTTTAAAGTTTACGATACCTAATATTTTATATAAGCTCTTTTATTTACCCAGCCCCGCTATACGAAGACTTTACTTTATAACGTTAAAATAAGCATATCGATTGTTAAAGGGACGTTTTTAAAGTTAATGGCGTTATTAACCTGGCGGCGTATCGATTCTCTTCGTAATTCCTTTAGAGATTTACTGTAGGCCGCAACACGTTTCTAAGTACTTTCCGAGGGCGGAGATTCACTCGTCAGGCGTAGGTACGTTTTAAAAACTAGGAGCATTGGCACTAAATCGTCAGGGCCTACAGTATTGTTTAAACCCTTTAATACTATCTATAAGCGTGCCTCCCTCTTTATAAAGCTTCCAATCTCTAACGTAAGGATATCATACGCTCGGCGAAGTAAGGAGTATACCTTTTTAACCTTTACAATACTCCAGAAAGCTTTTATAGATACCTTTTTGTATTAAATAGCCATTATTTTAATATCATTTTAAAATTCCACCGCAACAAAGTTTATACCAGTATCTTGAATAAATATTTAAAGTAGACCTAGGTAAGTGTCAATCCACAACATCCTTAATATTTCCCATATATCCTTAGCCTAAAAGGACTTGAAAAACTTAGTCCTGTAAAAAGTGGTTACAGAATTAACGACGTAAAAAATAGGCTTATTATCTAAGTAAAATATATTAACGAAGATATCGCAATTAAAATCTTTATCGTCTTTTAGTGTAAACTTAAATATCCGTAGGGCTTAGGAATATATTTGGCAATGGTGGTAACATCTTTTAATAACTTTTAAGGCAAGGTATTCTACATCATTATACCCTACGAACTTTAGGACTTTATACAACATATTAATAACTAGATGGTTTAAGTTCTGGTTTAGTTAAAGTATCTCCGGCTCCGTTAAGTTTAACACCATTACTTTCAGGTCTTAAAGGTAAAACCATAGGTGCCCCTACTTAAAGGCGAGTGAAAACCTTTGGCCGTTTCTAATTAGTTTGTCTACATTAACGTCGACGTTAATACCGAGGGTTTTCATATCCTCTAAACAAAAAGGGAAGGGGGTAAGAGACTTAAAGATATAAAACGTGATTGATTTAAAAACAGTTTCAATTACCGTTGTCCCTAGTAACGATAGTTATTTACTTAGGTTAAAGCCAAATTTGGCCTTGCCAACATTTTGACAATCGATCTTAATGATTGTAATACTTTTCATCCGTAGTATTAAGTATTACGAATAACCTTTTGTTAAATACCTTACTGCCCCTATATCTAGTATAATACCTTAAAATATATGGTTTGCGTAGCAAGTATAAATGTTAAAGGTGTATAAGAGTTTAGGGGATTAGTTAGGATAAAGTTAGGGGTTTTTATTACTTAAACGATATAGGAAGGTGTAGTTGGCTAGTTATTACGCCGTATTAGAAGCAGTATCTTCGTGTTACTTAATCTGTTTAAAGGCGTTAGCGACATTAATGGGCTTGTGTTCTTTAAAGTCTGAAATTTAATTTAAATAGTCATATTCAAAGGTAATGGGGTATTAAGCGTGTTATATTGCCTTTCTGTTATTTAATTTAACAGGGGGGTGTTAAGTTAACTTATAACCGGACTTACGACAAATATAATATCTCTTACCACTATGATGACGATAGTATTAACTGTCAACAGTTCCGCCTAAAGCTTGGACTTATTAGCTTCAACGTAGTTATTGACTTTAATTTAAAGCCGAGGTCGATGGGCTAAATTTTAGGCGTTATAGGCGCCCGTACTTGCGGTCGATGTAATTAACTACTGTAAAGTTTTTTTAATCTACGTTAAAGAAGTTATCAATTTAGGAGTACATACTAAGCGAGTTTGGTGTAAGTACTATTACGGTAATAAGCGAGGAATGTAACTAGCTAAAAAAGCCCTCGCAGGTGGCATCTGAGCGTTATAAAGCGTATTCGAACTTACTAGCACCCGTAACTGTTGCCTGTACCTGCTCTCAAAGTATAGATTTGCCAACTCTAGGTTTTCTCTACTGCTTTTTGACACAATATTTACTTATTAATCATTTGATTAAGTACGTTAATTGATATTTACTCCTTCTTTTTCTTTACTATCATTATAGTCCACCTTATAGTAATCCAGTTTATATGATATTATATAAAGTGGACGTCTTACTCGAAATAGCCATTTATATCATCGTAGATTTCGCGAAACGTAGTGGCGTTAGTTAGGAAGGTTAGGTAATAGTCCTTAATATGCCTTGTATGAATACTAGGAAATAATAAGTGAAAACCAAAAAGTAAGACCTCTATTTACTTGCAGATATTTATGAAAGGAATTATCTTGGTGTAGAAAAGGTTATAAGGCTTCCTGTTATACTTTTTTATATTATCCCAAATTTTGGCGAAGTTCGTAAGGAGTTTGTAATTAATGTTAACTATTTCAACGGGTCTTAAAAAAAGGTCGCGATAGTTATCCTATCCTTAAATAGTTTTTCCGAACAATTTAAGCTTTAAAGTTTCCGGGGCGCAGTGTTAAGGGTAATTACCAGTCGCCTGACCCAGGGGATAAAGTCCTATAGTAGGATCTGTGGTGTGCTTTTACGTGTAGGCAAATCTAAAGGGGAATAGTTCTTAAGGAGCTTAGAGATTGAATTGCTAAGGGAAGATAGGTACTTAAAGGTTTTAGGAGGCCTAACGGTCTTACTTAATTGACTGGTGTAAAACACTAACGTCAATACCTTTAGCCGCATTAGCGGCCGTTGCTTCACGTATCCTACCGCCGCCAAAAGCGTACTCTGCGTTGTTACGTAAAGGTATTGAACTACCGAGTAGATTAACAGTTTCCTCATCGCCAGCGCGTGAAGATGCTTTAATTAACTAAGGGTAGGTTGTGGATCCTCTAGGACGTATGTATGGGCATTAGAATCCCTTAACGCTTTTACCTTTTCCCTGAAGGTCTTAAGGATCAGGATCTTAAGGGCAGTCTTTTTATTAAGCCAATTCGAAAGGGATTTTCGCCAGTCCCAATAGGTTTTTTTCAGAAATGTAAATATTATAGCGTGTAACCTCCTTTTTCAGCTTGGTCTTAACCGTATGCTAAATTATCTTCTATATATCTGGTGTCTAGTAATTAAAGAATTCACGAAAGTCTTGGAAAACGCGAGCGTCACAGCCGAACCCTTTACTGGCGTTAGACTCGAGGATATACTGGCTAACTTATTTGGTTAGGTAAGCTTTAGTTGAGGTTTTATAAACATTTGTAATCTAGAGTTATTGGGAGTAGTAGTTGATGAAAACGAATCCGAGGTTTTTAATTGCTTTTTCTCAAGCGGGGTCGGTGATAGCTTTAAAGTATGCGCTTTCGGTAGATATCTAGGCATTTTGGCTTGTATAGAACGTGTAAGGCGAGGAACTTAGTGATCTTAGGCGTAGGGAATTTGGTGTTTTGGCGTAGAGTCGCGTATAAGCTTGGCGACTTGGTGACTTGGAGTTTTTCGCTTTAAGCAGTGACCTTGATAGTTGTGGTGATATAGGGAGTGAAAAAGATTAGAGTAAGGGCAAAGATTTGATGTAAAGAGTAAGGTTGAAGGTTGTTGGTGGTGTAGGTTAAGAGCGAAGGTTAATAGTAAAGGGCGAAGGTTGTTTGTTGTTTGGCGTAGGGACTTAGTCATTTTTCTTGCAATAATAGCACCCGCAGTAGTATTGACTTAGCCGTTTGCCAACTTCCTAAAATTTGAGACTTCTGATAGTCAACCTTAACGTCTTTAAGAAGGGTCTTTGGTAAAGATTTCTTGGTGTTTTCGATAGCGATACCGTCGCTACCCTTAAACTGCCGTGAAAACCAACGCAACTTAAAAGTCTTCTCTACTTATTGCCGTAAAAACCAACGTAGCAGCAGAGGCTTTTCGCAAAAATCTTTCCTCTACCCTAGTAGTCGTTTGAATTAAAGCTTAACCGAAAAGTAGCTTATTCTTTTACTTAGCCAATCTGTGCTTAACTAATAAGCACTGATCAGTGTTTGTAAACCTTAGAAGTTGCGACATTGTCGATTCGATTGGTCGAAGTAACAGTAGTATTGCGTGATCAAGTGGTAGATTTATTGTTATAGGGTTGGTAGACCGTTAGCCGGTTTGCACTATAATTTGTATGGCTAATTGCTTGGCCCGTACTCTAGACTGAAGTGTAGCGTACTGCACTCGACTTACATCCAATGAGGTAAGTCTGCACAAAGCAATACACTTGCAGTACGGTCAACTTTACTATAGCTAAAGTTGACCAACTGTACTGCATGCAATACTATTCCAACATCCAGACAATTTAATCCTGATACCGGTTTCTATTCATCGTTACGAACCGTAAAGCCTTTCTATCTGAAAAGATATTAAACCTGATTCCCTTTTGCAGCGGCGTCAATTCACCCGTTTAGATAATATAGGTTTCACTTCCCAATTCTTAACATCTGATTCGTCGTCCTTGTATTTGATTGGTTTAAGCGATGGTAAAATTTGATTAAATAGGTTATTTGTAGTGTTACGAAAAGGTAATAAATAAATAATGCTAACAATTAGGTAAATTCGTAAGTTGGGTAGAAATTATGGGGTACAAGCCAAATTATTAACTTTTCATAAAATTATATATAGTCTTATACGTGGTAAGGACAATTTTCTTTTTTTTAAAGAGGTTTATAGGCTTTTCCAAACTTTAACTTCACCTTGTCGCCTATAATCAATTAATAATAACGATAATTTTAATTATATCGTTTTTTTACCTTCATAATGACAATATCTATCGTCAGTTGTACGTTCCGTCGCAAATATTCCCGCATAAAACGAATTTCCGCCTATTTATAAAGCAAAATCATTATAAAAACATCTACTAGTACCGTAATCTAAAATCCGAATAGATATCTGTAAGAACTGGCTTTTAAGGTATATAAGTAGGTATTATCAATATTTTATTATGAAGTTGGTATAACATTAATCTAATATTACTTAGGGTATTTAGCGACGAATTAACGGGAAGCTAATTCGACTATTAATTTTTTTTCTTTAATTGTACGTTAACTTATGGATAATAGATTGGTGTTATCATTATACATATTTTGAAGCCTTTTTACAAGCTTTATTAAAAGGCTAATATATACTTAATACTGCTATTAAATAAAATTTGCCGTATATAGGGCCAATTACATAACAAAAATTATCAAACTAAAATAGCTGCCTAAGCTTCTACCGTATACATCATATGGCTAGTAATTAAAAGTATCTTTTTGAATGTTTTACATGTGATAGGTATTACAGCGTCGAAAGATTTCCTGCTAGGTAATATCTCAGGTATACCTTTAAAAGGCCACATGAGAAATACAATTACAAAATCCATGTAAATTATATATATTGGTTTCTCGAGTATTTAAATAGGTATAAAAAGATCGAGTGGTTTTTGATCATTATTACGTAATTTTCCGTAGTATATACAATTGCTAACGTATTATTTTACAAGCTTGCGTTTCTAGCGAAAATATACTCCGTGTAAAGTTTATATTATTCTTTTAGTTTCGAAATACTCTTTTTTATTATATGCCTTGACTCAAAGTTTCTGTACGAATGTTATAGGAACTATGAGCTTTTCTTAGCTATTTGAATCGCGGTTATATAAAAAGCGATTAATTAAACGAAATAGGTGACCAAATTTGGAAATATTAAAAGGCATATTCTTATCGTTTTTGCTACCCGCAAGATTTAGCAAAATTTCACGCCAAATGGTATCCTTATAATAACCAATAAAAAAGTGAAGTCGTATATAATTATCTATTTTCACCTTAATGAGGTGTATCATGAAATAATATTACTGATTTACTATATGCAATTTATCAAAACTTTAATCCAATACTGGTGCATTAATCCTATAAGGTTATCGGTCCTCATTACAAGGAAAGCGATTGAAGGTATTTAATACCAAATGAAAACGTCCTAATAAGTAAATTATATCCAAAAAGTATAAATCAAGGTAATTTAACGCATTAACCAGTGGTCGATTTACCCTCTTTATAAATGTTATATTTAGTAAACTTTAGTTTATACTACCTCTAGTAGCTATATAATCGGTAAAAACAATAGTTAGCAACGAGTTGTTTACCAAGGTGGTTCGTAAGCGCTTATATGCTTATATAAAACAAAAGATTTTATATTTTGAAAAACCATGGAGAAATTTAATTCGAGTTAAGCAGAGATTTTAAAATATTACTAGCTTGACAACGGTATTTGAGATAAGTTGGTCACATTACCAAGAATAATCATTTTAAAGGTCAAAAAGCATAATGTCGAATTAGCGTTGAAAACATCCGTTCATTTAAAGAAAAAGTTGACGCGTCAAATCTGGGTAATGTAACTTAAATTACTTGCACAAATAGGCTTATGTAATATTTAAAGACTTCTTTTATTTAGGAGTGGGATAATTAAATATAAACTACGTATAATATTGTCTCTTTTTACGATTACCGACTTTAAGTTATCCTTATTTCCTTTTTTATTCTAGTAAATATTTTTCAAGTTCCTAAAGTAAGCTTGATAATTAGGCGAAGTAAGGTATTATTAGTCGTAAAAACCATATTAATTTTGGGTATCTTTAGAGTGCTTTCAAGTTACGAGAAAACGAAATATTCCGAAAACTTTAAGTTCTCTCCTTTATAGTTAAAAGGCTAAGGGCGTTTACGTAAAATCCTAAAAGTTTTACTAATTCAAAACCAACATAAGATTTATCCGACGATAAAGCGGCACTCTTACTAGTAAAAAGCTTAAACATTGCATCTAAATAAGCGATCTACTCTTGAAACGCGTTGAAAAATAATAATATCGTTAATAAATATACGAAAAAAAGATCGAAATTCCTTTAATATTCGATCTAAAAAACGTTAAGCGTAGGATAGTAAATTACGAAAACCTATAGAAGAAACTTTACTCCACTCAAGTCTGCGGTAGCTAACGAAAGTAAAGAAGTCGCGATAATTTAGGTCTACTAAAAGTTAAAAGAAAAACATGATAATATTTACAATAGTCATTTATTTTTTACTACAAGTAAACTCGATAGCATTTTTATTATAAAGATGAAGAATAGGCGTTCAACACAACCTTTTTATTAAGTGGTCGTAAGATTATAACCACTAGACTTTTATTCACTTCTTAAATAGTTTGCCATACTATAAATTCCGGTAATACAAATAATGATATATCATCAAAGAATTTCATGCGTTTTACCTTATATAAAATATCTGTCGGTAAGGTCTCTATTACATTGACGTAATAGAAGATAAATCATAAAGATTGGTATTGTAGTAGTAAAGATAGATGATGGAAGGGAGAAGGAGCATTCAGAGAGTGCACGCCATAGAGGAGAGGTTATAAACCTCTCATCCAGGCAGTGGTACTCTGAAATACATTCTGATAATCTCCTTTTTGGGTCGTTCTATGTATATACTCTGTAAGAGTATAGCCTATAACTTGATACGTTATTTTGTACCTTTTAGGAATGCAATTTGTAGTGTAGTGTATTGCCACTTAACTTACGTATACTAACTATAGGTATATATAATAATATCCATACAAGTAATCTTTTCTTCCTTGTTTGTACTCTCTGTATTTATAGTTTAGTAATAATAGTATAGTTGTAATGTTGTCCGTATCTATAGTTTAATAGTAATCGTGTAATTTTAATATAATCCGTATTTGTAGTTTTGTAATAATAGTGTAATTGTGATATAGTCTGTATCTATAGTATTGTAGTGATAGTGTAATTGTAATACAGTCTGTATTCGTACTTTTGTAATAATAGTGTAGTCGCGGTACAAATTGTAAAGGTTTGAATTAGTAGTTTTTGCCGCAATAGTAATTATAGTAAGGGCCTGGTTAGTGTAATTAATTGGTGGCGATATAGTTGTTAATAGCATTTTCTGTTATTTCCTACAGGTGTGAAATTTCGCATATATGATTACGCGGGTGTTGCCGGGGTGGTTGCGTCATCACGTATTTTGGGGTTAGCATAAAAAGATGTATCGCTATCGGCTAAATTAAAACTTCTTTTCCTTTCCTTTCTAATGGCGCGCACCTAAAGATAACGTAAATACCTATCTAGTTAACTTAAGTATATAAATTAACTCATCATTTTAATTGCCTATTTTCAACTGTTCCGATGGGTAGGTTGCTTGACCAATCCCTATATACTAACCTCGCCTCTAAATAGATACTACGTAAAAATATGACTTTTAAGCACCGTTTGGCGCGTAAACACAAACGCGCTGCCGCCGCCGCCACCGCTGCCCCCGTTGCCATCGTCACCACCATTACTGCGTATAGCCCCCCTTCCTCAGGTACCATGTCGTCGATCCCGGACTCGCCCCCCGCTTCGCCGCCCGCCGCCGCCGCCGCCAAAATTACCACCCCCTTTCCTTTATTTTTTTCTTCCCCCCCTCCCCCTAACTTTTAAAGGAAAAAGCGGAGAGCTTTTAAGGTTATAAAGCTTACCCTGTTCTCGTGGGTGAAAACCCCCTTACCTGTTAAAACCCCTTTACGCTGTAAGTATACCTTAATAGAGTTACGCTAAGATTTGTATTTACCAAATTTATCCGTATGTTTACCTTTGATATTTTTATAAACAAGGAGCTTAAGGCGGACTTTTTTTCGCTTATTTAAGCTACGTATCGCTGGCGTACGTCTTAAAGCCTTTTTAACGCGTAAGGTATTAAAGTGGCATACTTGGGTTCGCAACTCCGGGCTGCCAATAGATATGCGTTGCATGCCGTGTATTACGTCCGCGATTGCAGGCAAATTTATTAATGATTGCCAAAAATTCGGGGGTCGTTTGGCACGTTGTCACCGTTACAAACGGATTGGTAATGGATACGCCTTTATTCTGTTCATCTTAAGGCTATAGGCCGAAGTCGTGTTATGCGTCCGCCGACTTTATAATATATTTACTTCAAAAACTGTTATTTCAACCATGAATCCAATTTGGTTATTTTTATAAACAACTAATTTAAAGCGGTTTTAAAAACAATCACCTTCGTAAATAACTATAACAAGCCGATACTAATTAATAATAGGCGTTAATAAGCGGATTAAGGAGTTGATAACCGTTATTATCGCCTAGAAGCGGAGCCTATGTACGTATTACGTAGGCAAGCTTAACGACTTTATTTCACGTCGCCGTAAAGAGGGTAAAGATCTTCCCGCGCCTTTTCCCAAAGGTATTCGAGCTAATGTATAAGGGTATCTCCTTGTTAACGCTAATAGTGACGTCGATGGCGGTAATAGCGGTGGCGCTAACATAAAAAGGGAGGGTGACGGAGAGGATGGTAGGGACGTGACGGCGTCATCATTTCCCTCTATTTTTAGTAGTAAGTAACTGCAATTTTTAATTGGGCCGGTGCGCCCGGCTATAGTATAGTAAGTTATACAGTAATACAATTACTTTCTCCCAAGAAAATTGTAACGTAAGTAATAAATATAAAAGGCAAGGAATAAGGTTTGAAGTATATAAAATAAAGAGTAATAATATTTTAGAAGCGATGAGAAATAGTAAATCTAAATAAAAAAAGACTTATAAAAGCGGTGTGAATAACGGGTTTGGACCGCTTTGAAATATTGATAATGATATAATAACATAAAACAAAAAAAGAAGTAGGGAATAAAATATTAACCCTATTGGGATTGTAAAATATTTTTAACAATATTAATAAAGAGAGTGTTAGTCGATAGAAAAGCTTCTAATTCAACGTTAAAAACACCTTTGGTTATTATATCTACTGGGTTTTATTTTCTATCGATTCATCTCATTTCCTCCATTTCGCAGCGTTTATACGATTCGCATAAGTTTATAATATAAATTATAAGGTGGTCTTCGTTTGTGGTACTAAGTTTAACCAGGTATTCTTATAACGAAAGAGAGTTAGTATAAACGGCGAAAGGGATGGGTTTCGAGCTAAAGTTCGAAATAATTATCCGAACCATTATTGTTATGGTAACACCTAAATCGAAACCTCTCATCATTTTATAGATTTCTAAGGCCAAAAGGATTTGAATGACCCATTTACACTTGGTCTAATTTCAATAAATAATATTTCTATAGAACGTAAATCCGTTTTAAACCGGTGTTTCTTTTCTGAAAATAGAAACGAATTTTATCTGCGAGTTGAAGTTAAATTTATTATCGAAGAAACTATTAGAAAAGATAAATAGTTTAATAATACGTATTTCAAACAACACGAAATATAAACTGCATTGTAGATTATGTATTTACTACGTAAGGCGCTTATTAAACGCCTTGTATTTATCATTCAAAGGGTTAGTTTGGCATTATACAACGACAGAAAAGTCAAACGCTGTTATTGGTTATACTATTAAAGTAACCTAAACGTTACATATGCATTGGCATTTGTATTCGTCGGCCCGTTTTATGCTCTCCAAAGCGATAAGGATAACTTTGTTTAGTTTCTTTTTTTATGCAAAGCCTAAAACGCTGTTCTAGAGTGTAATGGTTGTACCGTTAAAGTCGATCATGTTTTCTTCCGTTAGGTAAGTTTTGTGTTTTACTTTTAAGCCGGATTTTGAAAGTCCCTTTTCTTCGGATACGGAAAAAAACGCGTTATATAACATGAACATATTTTTTTTTTACATATCTATTAGTGTAAAGCCGTTAAAACTAACTATCGAAACTCATAGGTACGGATCAAGGATCTAGTTAGCTATTCTGAGTTGCTTTTTATAATGCTTTTGGGAATTTTTATACTAGTCAATACTAATTTTTATTAGGCTGTAAAGCGGGTTTATAATAGATAAAATAGTTTTAAATAGGTAGTGTTTTTTAAAATCCGTAGGTATATCGGTGTAAATACGTCGTGTAAGCCACTCCTTCAACTATGTATAAACCTACGTAATACTACGAAATTTAATATATAAATTGTAAGGGGTATGAAAGTAGGCTGCGAGTATAAAAATCAAACGGTAGTTTACTCATTGTAAAGTGGGTGACCGGGTTATAATATTATTTTCACCGTCGTCATTATACCTTTTTACAGTTAGACAGGTTTTTTTCGTATAGTTTTCTGGCCTTATCCTTAATTTCATATACTAGGTGAGTGGGAAAACTTTCATAGACACCATAAACTGTTAATTCTAACCGTTTGAAACGGAAAACGCTTTGTTCGATTAAGGCAGAGATTTCCGTTTGAGTGAATTATTTAAACGGGGCGCTTGAGGCGGTAATAATACCTTCGTAGAGGAACTTTAAGCTAAACTTACAGTTTTTTGTCTCCTTTCAAATGATAAAGGAGTTTTTGATAAAATACCTAGGGCGCTTTTTGGTTTTCGAGTTAAAAGGGTGGCTTTGGCGGCGAGGTACCGGTAATATTAGTATAAATAGACCGTTTTCATATGATGGTAATGGGTTGGAAATACGATTCAGGGGGTATACTGAAATTAAGGAAGATTTGGATTCGTCGTTATAAAAGTGGTTCCATCGATGGTTTTGGTTGGATTACGGTTTTAGACCGTTTTTTTTACTTTCTTTAATACTTCTGTACTATTATTTAACGAAAAGAACTTATACCATTTCGTAAATTAAAGAATACACTATAGCCTTTAAATCCGTTGATTTTTTAAAGGCTAGTTTATCTGTCTCTAATTCTCCTAACTAGGATATCAAACTGTAACTGTAAGTTTAAAACACCGGTCTCCCATAGGTCGTTGCTTATAGCTAAGAATTTAAAAACATCGTTTTCAACTCGTAGAAAACGTAAAGTTATTATGGATTTAGTTATAATATTCGCTTTTTACACTATGGTTAACGATAGTATAGAGTCTGTATAAATCCTTAGGTAAAAATTAAAAATAAAGAGCTTAGGAATTAGCCTACTTGAGCCGAAAGTATTATTAACGGCGTTAACCGCTATTTGTATTATAGATTCCTTGAAAATAATACCCTTTTGATTTTTAAATAGTATCGTATACGCCTTCTTAAACTGTTTATAATATCGTTTATACTTTCTAATACCACATAAAACTTTTACTAGTATTTATTTATATTTGTTACCAGCTATCTTGGCTTTACTACATTATTTAGTCAAGTTAAAGCCCGTATTAATGTTATAGGTAATTTAATTCAGAAGCCTTCAACAAACGTTCAACTAATGGCCAAATAAAACGTTTTATTAATCTGTAACGGAAACGTTTCGTATATATTTAGCGACCTGAAACGACGTTGCCGCATCGACTAAGTATAGTACCGGCTGGTTATTGAGGTATATAATATTGAAAATTACCTTTTAATTGAAGTTTATGTTATCTTAAAGGCGGAACTTTAACTGCTGTAAAGCCTGTATATATAATTAAAACCTATAGCAAACCTTTTCGATAACCTTAAGCGTGTCTTTTTCCATATTCGTATAATTTATGGTATGAAATAACTTTTAAAGGAATTTTACTGCTAGGTATCAGAATTGGTGGTATAACATCCATAATTACGGCTACGTTAAGTAAATAGATTTCATGGTACGTATTACTGATAAAAACTACAAGTGGTTGAATTTAAGTTGGAGCGGTAAAGATACGTTATCTGAAACGCGGATAACTTAATGAATTGTATTTCGGACCTCGATTCTGAATTCATTTATATTATTTAACGAAAGCAGAAATAACGTTTTAAATTCTATAACGTAATATTCAACCGGTTCGAATCGTGTTCTTATAATAACTGTTCTAAGCGATGACGTTTTACTTTTACCGAATGAAACCTTTCTATATTTCTTTACTCGGTTGAACAAAAATTTCGTGAATTTCCCCGCGAATGCTTCGAATTATCGTTTTCCGGCTGTTAAGATTTCGGCTGCGTCGGTATCAGGAATAATGCCCTAAATCGATTTCCGTACTTATAAGAAAGTGTAAATTCTAAAGTTATATAGGGGTCTAGCACACTATTTTCGTAGTCCAAGCCTATACTATACAAAAAGGAAACGTTTTACAGGCTTATGAAAATACGTTAGGCGGTTTAGTTATCTTTTGCTATTAGGTAAGCATTATCACTTTTAAAGTTTTTTTCTCCGAAGGTATATTCGTAAGGGTAGGCGTGAAGCTTATCTTTTATTCCTTCGCATTTGGTTACGTATACTACAAAATTAGCTTCTGTTTGGTTTTTAAATGAGTAATCGGCCTAAAACTATTGTTCAATCCGGATTTTCTCGTGTATTAGGTAATCAATAAACTAGTAGCCGATTTTACCGTATACGATATAATGTTTCTGAAAACCCGTAAAGTTTCGTATACTTTTTTATAAGTATTACTATAAGTAGGGTACGTTTCGCCCTTTACCGTAAAATAGTCTTCGATAATAGCTCCATTACTTTTTGTTTCTAGGGCTCCCTCCCTAATGCCTCTTTTTCTAATAGCTAATTCAGAGCGCTTAATTTACCGTAAGTATACTTTAAACTTTTGATCTAGGACTTAGTAAATAATTTCGGCGAAGTTTGCCTTGGTAATCTAGCCCTCGCCTTTAGTTTTATCGGCCACAAATTCTGTTTAATGGATTGCCTGTCGGCGAATAAAGGTACCAAACGATGTTTCAAAGCTCTTATAAAAAGCTTTTAAGTTATTCTCGGGCTAAAATAGTATTAGGTCGAAATTTAGGGTTTCCTAACATGTTTTTATTACTACTTAGATGAATAGTTTATCATCTTTATATTCTAGTCTAAAAGCGAATAATTTTGACACTTCGTTAACAGGGTAGTGGGCACTTTTTATGGGTTTCTATCAGCTTTTTCACGTTAGTTTTGTTTTGGGATTCATAGGTTATACCAGTTTAATCATTATCGTAAAACTTATAATTAATTTCCGTATCAAAGTTTAATTTAAGGCGGTTATAATACTCCGAAAATATATTTACTTACGTGAAGTAATACATATACCACTCCTCAATTTGTATAAATAATTCACAGGGTAAAATAACATAAAACTCAAATAGTTCAATATTTAGCCTTTTACACGTGTTTAGTATTATACGTATTTTATTATCGAGTATATCGTATGGTTCTCCGTTATATTTCTCGTTTCTATGCTAAAGTTTGACGAAGTAAATAAGTTTATTAGGGTCACTTTTATTAGTGGGAAAGCGGTACAGTAAAAGCTTATGTTAATGGTCATAGTTGGTGGATATTAGTTAGTAAGGTACGTATTAAAGTTTTACGCCGTTTATCACTTTTTAAAACGAGGCGTTTTCTTTATACGGGTCGCTTTTATCGTAACTAAGCTAGTAATTAACGTTATTTTGAGCGTGGTTTTGTCTTGGTTTTTATTTAAAATTACGTTTTAGGGAGGGTTCATATTTAACCCGCATTGTAAATAATCTTTTCAGTACTTTATACTTTTCCGTCGATTCTTTTAACTCTGTTTCCACTTTGTGGTGGGTGTTTAGTCTTGTTGAACGCCTCTTTTCTATTTGCAAAAGCTTTTCCTATTCCTGATTTTCCATTTAAAATAGGCTATTCTAGCGTTTTTTAACTAGTATTTCTTTACAAACTTCATTTTTATCATTTTATTGTTCGTCTACTTCGGTATTTGTAGAAGTTGGGCTGTTATTAATAAGGCCTTTGTAATACGGTTATTAATACCATCGGTCGTATTAATACCCTGGTTTCATAGTTATTTTCGTAATATTTTGGAAATTGTACCATTGACCATACGTCAAATATCCGGCGTCTGGTTTACAAAATCCTCCCTAAAACCGTCGAATAAGTTGCGCCCTTTTATATCGTTGTTACAGTAATTGAAAGTCATATTGATAACGTACGTATTTGCCATCAAAAGGTTTAAATCCTCTATTAGTGTTTAGATCTTATTAGCCTATAATTCAAAGTCCAAATACTTTAAAATTTTATTACAAAACAACGTATTCATAAATGGATAATCTTTAGATTCGTTAGCTTTTGCTAAATCTATCACTAGTAGGGATATAGTTATAGGGTAAATCTGGGGAGAGTAATTCCTACGTACACTTGTAATGATAAAACGGTGCAAATGGTTGGTTTCGGGAAATAGTTAGGATTCGAGTACATTCGGAGGTTAAAATGGTTTAATCTGAAAACAAATAAAAAAGCGTACAAATACATAGATACGAAGCAAATAAAATATAGCAAAGCAGTTAAAATAAGGTCTTTAACGCTTACTAGTATAAATAAAGTCTAAATAATACCCAAAAAACGAAAACACAAGCAAGTCAAGCGTCTCAAATTAATTTTATTAACGCTTATTAGCGCTATACCAGCTAAACGAATCGGAAAACTTAAACGTCGTAAGTACTAAAGTTAAAACATGCAATATAGGGCGAGTAAGGGAAGATGAAAAGGGTAAAAATTTTTTAAAAAAAGGGAAAATGTGGATGTAGTGAGGTGTGTGTATATGTAATCTGGTATGAAAGGCTCGGTTTGTAGTTAGTGAGTGGTTCGGATGTTGTGTTGTGACCACTTTTCTTAGTTGCGAGCGGTTTGGGTATTGCGTCTGTAACTACTCTTGGGGTTCGCCAGCTACACTCACAGGCTCCACAGTGGTTCAAGTTCCACCTTCAAAACGACATAGACTTTAATTACGAGGTAATTATCGATATCATTTATCTAGACAGCCAGCCGGTACTATACGCAGTCGACGCGGAAACGACGTTCCAGGCCGCCAAGTTTATATAGAGCGCTTCCACTATAGACTGCTGGGACGCTTTGGTTGACTGCTGGTTAAACGTCTACTTAGGGCCTCCAGACTAGATCACCCACGATGCTAGCACGGCCTTCGACTCCACTGAGTAGCGCACCAAAGCTAGGATCGCTGGCAGCGAATGCAAACAAATACCAGTGGAAGCACCATAAGGCATTAGAAAGTATGAACGGTATTATAGACCGCTCAAAAGGGAGTATACGGTGCTGTCAAAAGAGCTAAAGGGTACCAGTGTATTCGTCGGCCCGTTTTGTGCTATCCAGAACGATAAGGAAAACTTTGTCCTACAAATGAATTCCAAATGATGCGTAAATGAAGCGTGGCTACAGGTTAGTCAGGTGTCTCAAATTAGTTCTGTTAGAGCTTGCTAGCATTATACTAGTCAAACGGCTACGAAAACTCAAACGTCACAAGTACTAAACTTAAAACACGCGGTATAAGGCGAACGAGGAGAGACGAATAGGGTAAATTAAAAAAAGGGAAGGGAAAGTGTGGATATCAAAAGGTGTGTGTATATGTAATCCGGTGTAAAAAGCTCGGTTCGTAGTTGGTGGGTGGTTCGGATATCGTATTATAGTTGCTTTTATTAGTTGCGAACGGTTTGGGTATTGCGTCCGTAAACGCTTTTAGGTTTCGCGAGCGGTGTGGATACTACACTTATAACCATTCTTAGATTTCGTAAACGGTTTGGATGATATGTTCAGATCGGATAGGTTTCAACGAAGGGTTCCAAAACTTGGTAGTTTTAGCTTACGTAGCCTAATACGTCATAAAACGGTTTTTAAAAAGTGCCCGGGTACGTTTAAAGTGTCAAAACGAGTTGGCGGTTAATATAACAGGGTTTTTAGTAGACAAGGTACTAATTAGGTGATAATATAATATTAAAGTGGTTTTCCTTAAAGTTACCCCAGATCTTACAATCTTGTTACGCTTTAGGTTTTAAGGGTGCTCCTGCATAATTCCACATTTCCGTATGGTTTTTATAAGTCGTAGTGGTAAAGTACAAATAGTTGGAACCGTTATAACATCACGTTGTAAATATTTAACTTCGGTTTGTCTTTTATTTCCTTAAATATTTGTAGTTGACCTAGTCGGCTACCAATTAGTGTCGATAAAATCTCTATTACGTTAACGTAATAAAGGAGAAATCATAAAATTTAATATTATAGTAGTAAAGATAGATAATAGAAAGGAAAAAAAGTATTTAAAGAGAGTACACGCCACGGAGGAGAGGTTATAAACCTCTTATCCGGGCAATGGCACTCTACTATAAACTTTGATAATCTCCCTTTTGAGCCGTGCCATATATGCACTCTGCAAAATTGCAGCCTGCAACGTAACACGTTATCGTGCACTCTGCAGGAGTGTACCTTGTAGTGTAGTGCACTGCCACTTGACCTACATATACTAACTATAGGGATATATGATAATATCCACAATATCGAACTATTAATCGAAAACCTTTTATTTCGTTGAAATACAGGATAAAAATAACAGTTCAACTTAATATATTGCTAACCGTTAATAAATGAAACCTTTATTATTTAATCTACAAGTATCTTAATTGTATTAATATCCTTTGAAATGGCAGGGTATCGCTTGCAAATTCGTTGTAATTAAACTAATTTAGCCGGCTTCATCGTATTAAAATAGGTGCCTTATATGGTTTTTACCATAAAAAAATTTTCAGGTTTTTTTATGTCAAACAAGACGTCTCAGTAACGTAGCTTGTTGCGAGGTTTAAAGAAACCCGTTCTCTTATTAACGAGGTTTACTACCTTAAGGACCCCAAATTCTTAAACCAGGTACGCCATTATGTCTAGGAAAGGGGTGTTGTATTAAAGTTTAACAAACGCTTTAGTAATAAAAGGCGTACTTGCTAGCGTAACAGCAACGCGAAAAATCAAAGAATTCAACTCAAATTCAATACTAATAACCGAAATAATAGTATATTTTTCTAGGCCTCTAATAAAGGCAAAAACCAAAAACGTAATAACTATTAACAGCTATTTAGGTAGGTTGTAATACCATAAAAAATACGTTGTCAATACCTCTAACCTATAGAAAGGCTTAGATAACTCCCGTCTAATCTGCCCAGAAGTAGGCATTATCCTCATATTCCGTAATAGTTCCTAAATGCGTATGCTTCGCAAAGCATATCGCTTTAGCGATAAAATTGTAAAGTTAAATTATATAAGGAGAAGTCGTATTAATTAAAACATTAAAAAAAATCAAGCTTTACACATAAATAATATTCCCTTAAAAAGGGCTATATAATTAACAGTTATATACATAGTTTATCAAGGAAAAATAACGATTTTAAGGTTAAAAGTAATTTTGAGAACAATAGGTTACGTGGCTACTTTGTATACCAAAAAGGAATCTCGAAGTAGCTGTTTTTAAAACAGACTATATTTTTAGATATTAATAATTTATACCGCGAGGCTTTATACAATAGTTTGTTAACAAAGCGCCTGTATTCAGGCGTTCGATATGCCAAACTTTAGCTATTTCCTTAAGAAATACAGGAATGCCGTTCGATTTATAACCAAAATTATAAAAAGTTTAACGCGCTTTATTTGTAAGGCGGACAAAAGTAACTATTACTTCGCTAATTATCTCGCGTTCGGCTATAGGAACGTCTATTATAATATAATGAGGGAAATTAATATTGAACCAAAATCTAAATACGAGGTAAAGCGTGTGGGTTTTACCGGTAAAGTTAACTCTTATAGTAATTTCTAGTTAACGATAATTACCTATAATATATACTACTTTTTCTTTCATAAGATTTGCCATAACAATATTAAGGTTTTCCTAGTATTTACAATATTATCCAAATTAATTACGTGTTATATACGGTCTAGCTATCGTATAAGTCTTTTTATATTCTTAGGGAAAACTCCATTTTTCTGGATACAAGCCTTTAAATATTTAAATAACACGTTACGCGAACTATAATTCTCGTTATAGCATATACAAATATGGCGACTAAAAAGCGTGATATTAGCCTTTATTATAGAACACACCTAATTATTCGAGTAATACAAACTTACTTATTAAAACTCTCGTAAGTAATTAAAATAGTCTTAATCCTAATGATCAACATCGCTTATCTTAGATTACACATTGTTAACTTCATGTTTATAATCGCGATCTTGTTTACATTTGTTGCGAGGACAATTTTAATTACGTTTTCGCTTATTAAAACTATGTTTTCGCTTGCGTTTATCTATATTACGGTTTAGGTCGATATACTTACGAAGGAGATAGTCGTAACGCTTGCGATTATACTTTTTAAGAGGCGCGTTTCGTATCGTTTTACATTGTTTTTCGGTTTGCGGGACTAGTACTCCTCCTTACGAGGCTACTACTTATTCCTACAATAATACCTAGAATTATATATATCTTGTATGTCTTTAAACAAAGGCTAATAATTGGGTTATCTACGTATTACTGTTAAAAACAATACTAGTAAATTTTTTTTTAATATTAGCTAAGTATTTATTTATAATTTGCTTAAGATATAGAGGTGAAAGGTACTGTTAAATACCAAGATTAAGTAAGAACGAAATATCGATTATAATTCCATATTGATTATTATTATAAAGTTTCAGTATACCTAGAACCTTTAGTTATTACTTTTCTATCTAAATATATTAACGTAAGCTATGTTTGTTGTTTAATAGGTCGTGTAACAAAAATTTAACCTCCTAAAACTCTGTAATGAATCGTTTAGATATTATAGAAAAGCGTTCGACGAGAATATCAATAATATACGCGAAGATATGGCGAGATATTTTACGACGCTCGTAAAATATAACCTTGGTATTTTACCAATAGATTACAAATTCCTATAGTAAAATAGAAAACATCTTTACTATTTAACTCTTTAATATTAAAAAGCTATTTACGAAGATATTCAAACGTTTCCAAAAGCTTTATACGTCAGTAAAAACTATATATTTACCTACTGTAATAATGCCTATATCCCAAGGATTAGGATAGTCGGAGTCGAATACCCTAATCTTTTCACGTTTTAAACGGCTAGTATCGCTAGCCGAGTATTAAGTAGATATCATATTCGGAGTTCGGAAAGGTTTGCGGCGGGTTCAAGAACAAGAACGACGGCAGTGAGAGAGCATACGCTCGCGGTGGTTATGAAAGTGACGGCAACGAGAAGACTTACACTCGCGGCGGTCCCGAAAAGGTTTACGACGATGGTAAAAAGGCTTACGATGGTTAGTTTTCTTCCCTTTATAGTGGTAGCGATAGAGGTTATCCTTAAAAGTATCCGACCAGGTTATGGAAATGGGGCAAGCTTGGCAACAATGGCGATAAAAGGGCTTATGGTTACAAAAATGACGACGAGAGAAGGGCTTACGGTTAAAAACGATGACTTTTAAGAACTAAGCTTTCGAGGTATCGTATAACAGCGTTATAATTCGCACGTTTTGTGGTATTACGTTTTTCAAACTTATAGTGTAAACTTACCACGAGTTTTACGGCGTCGGCTTTATCAGCGACTGGCATAATTGCTGAGGATACTTCTCCTAATTATATAGTGATCAGAGGTGTAAAGTTTGCGATTACGGCGAGCGAGTGATAGGCAAGCAAGAAACGAATTAAAGGGGTATAAAAATATAAAGCTGTAGGCGAAAATAATATAGATAAAAGTATACGTGCAAGCGAAAGTAGGGTTTTTATTAGTGTTTTCAGTAAAAGTAAAGTAAAAGAAATAGTTGTTAACTTTAACGTAACAGGTACAGAATTTTTAAGTTTCTTTATATAAGTTTTCTGGCGTATGCAGCGAGGGGTTTTGGGTTTTTTTAGTACTGTACCTAACGCTTACAGCTCTCGCTTATTTATATGTTGAAATTGAAGACTCGTAAAATGAAATCTTGCGATATAGGGTGGTAGTGGTGGTAAAGGTAGAGGAAAAGAGTTGGAAGGTTTCAAGTAAAGGAAAAGGAAGGCAAGGAGTTGGTATTTTAGTAGTAGGGTAATATGGTTGTAACTCCTCATTAGTAACTTAACCAAATGGTTTTACAGTAATTATAATTGGTTTAATACCAAATAAAATATCACCTTATAGTTACTATTTATTATGTTATTTATACGGGTAATGTATTGCGGTATTCTAGTTTGTATTTTAAAGTAAAGACTAAGATAAAGGTAGCAATTTATCAGAGTATCATAACAATAAGTACTAATGAGAAGGATGTCTCATAAGTAGGCAGTCTTGTGAGAAAGAACGAGACAAGTAAAAATACCCCCCCCCCCCCTAGTATAATAAAAAGTTACTTCTAATATAACGTTTACTTTGCCCAATACTATATAGAATAAGTTACTACGAGGTGGATTACGATTATAGCGAAAAAGAAGGAGGAGGAAATACTAATGGATATGCTTAATTAGATGCTCGAAAAGCTGATTTTATGTTAATAAGTAATGAGAAAGGCTCATATTAGCAAAGTTATACTTTGTGGATAGGTACAAGGAGTAGTTACGGGCGTTAGCGAATTCGAATACATTTTATAACGCTTATATGCTACCTACCAAGGCTTTTTTAGTCAGTTGCGTTTTTCTCTTATAATTTTAATGGCGCGTATATTAAACTCGCTTGGTATATACCTCTGAGCCGGCAATTTCACTGATGTAAATGAGGAAAACCTTATGGTAGTTAATTACGTCAACTACAAGTATAGTTACGGGCGCTCTTAACGCCTAAAGTTTAGCCTATAGATCTTATATTGGAGGTAATAACCACGTTGAAGCTAATAAAACCAAAAAAGAAACGGACCTGTTAACCGTAAGGATTATTGTCGTAATAGTAGTAAGAGATATTAGATTTGTGGTAAGTTTCATTATTGGTTAACTCGTTACCCTTCGGCCAAAATGAATAAAAAAGGTAATGTATTATATCTAATACCTTACCACTTTTAAATAGGATTATTTGAATTCAATTGTGAACTTTAAAGGCGACGAGACAGTTAACAGTAATAATAGCCCTAATTCAATTCAGTGGCATGAAAAAAATACTGCTTTTAATGCGGCTTAGTAACTATTCCACTATGCCTTTTTATATCTCTTAGGTGGTAAAAACCCTTACCTTTACCTTGACTAAACCACTAATCCCTTACATACCTTCAACCTCTACAATCGGTACGCGGATCATACGATTTAAGGTATAATTCCAGATATAGAGATAGTAAGGTACTTAATAGGAGGATTTTGGAAATATGTGGCATTGCAGAGGGAAAGTATTACAGTTACTGAAATCAATCGTTACGATATTAATAATGCCAAAGTTGGTTTTGAATTAGACGAATAATTATTGTTAATAAGGATAACAGTAATTTAAACTGTTGTTAGACTGATTATGTTCCATATTCCTTAGTCCTCTTCCTCTTTTCTTTTTCATTTAAAGGATATCAAGACTCTCGGCATTAATGTTGACGTTAATACCGACGAGTTGGTTAAAAACGGCGAAAGGGTTTCCCTCATTTTTAAGTGGGAACATTAATGATTTTACTTTTAAGGCTCAAAGGTAATGGTGTTAAATCTAAAGGAACCGAATTTTCGTTAATTATAATGGTGATTTAACTAACTAGCTGTTATTGGGTTATATAAAGTTTTGAGGTCTGTAAGGTATAAAAATGTGGAATACTTGTTTTGGAAGTTATTGAAAAGCTCTTTTACTATTGCTAAACGTATGATTAAACTACTCAAAAATTCAATTTTATATTAGAAGACTATAATGATTTTTATTGTAAGGTTTTTATCGATATATTTTACTTGAATAATAAGCATGTTATCTAAGTCGTTAATTTCGTAACATTTTTTTATGATACTAAGTTTTTAAAGTCCTTTTTGGCAAAGAATATATGGGAAACGTTAAGGATATTGTTAATTATCACGTACATGAGCCCACTAAACGTCGTTGTTTCGGATGCCAATATTAACTTTGTGTTGGCGGAGTTTTAGGAAAATATCATGATAATAAGTATTTAGTGTAAACAGGTGCTTATAGAGGCACACTAAAGTATTAGGAAGGTTAATAGGGTACTCGCTCTATTTCGCTAAGCGTGTAACATTTTTATGCTGGAGATTAAAAGCTTTATAGATACGGAGGCACGCCTTTAGATAGCGGTGAAGGACCTGAATGATATTGTGGTCCTTAACGGCCTAATGTTAACACTACTGGTCTTTGAAGCGTATCTACGCCTAACGAGTGAATTTCTTCTATTAATAATTACCTAAAAGCGAGTTATAGCCTATGGTAAAATATTGAAGGAATTGCAGAAGTAATCGGTACGCTGTTAGGTTAACGATACCCTTAATAGTAGGAACAGGTTCATAATAATTGATGTATTTGCTTTGTCGTTATAAAAGTAATGTCCTCGTGTGGCGGGAACTGGGTAAATGAGATAGCCTATATAAAATCTTCAATATCTCTAACTTTAAAGTAGTTGTTAAGACTTTTAACGTTTTTATAACTTTCTGTATTACTTAGGTTAAGCCTCATATTAGAATTATTAACAATAAAGACTCTTAAGTTAAACAACCAAGCTAATACGAACCCCTTTTACCTATAATCGATAATCTGATGGAACGCCGCCGACGCGCACGACTTCTGAAGAATAGAAACATTAAAAAGAAAAAATATATACCAGGCAGTATTTATAAAATTACTTGAGTAGGTAAAAAAAATAGAGATAACGAAAACTAGGTACTAAAATTTCGAATATAAAGTATTATTAAAACTTTTGTTAAAACCTTTAAGAAAAGAGATAGGGTTGAGATCAATAGCCTATTGATTCAAGGAGTTGTATAATTCGTTTCGAAAACTAATTTTAATTCTTAAAACCTAAATATCACGATATTTAAATTGAGGATTATTTATGATGTTAAGGGTAAGATTATAGGGTAGACGTATAAAAACTCTCGTTTAATTGCTTAGGGATACGGTAACAAAGGTGAAGAGTGGATCCTTACGTATTCGTTAACAATTTAGAAGATTAGTCAGTGTTTGGTAGTCGTTTTGGTAATAAGTTTATTGGTACAAACTAAATGTTATTTCATATTTAATAGCCTCAATATAATATAAATATACATTTAATTAGCAAACAACTTATATTGGATGATTTAACTGGAGTTATTATAGGAATTACGTGCTATTTACCTTTTAAGGATGGTAATACGATGTATTTAGCTATTATGCGAACCAGTTAAAAGAGGCGCTTATTAGTTTTTAATTTACTAACTTCACTTTAAATTAAGGTTATGTATAAAGTTTTTAATACCCGGCTTGTGTTTACTACTAACGTAAGAGATGAAATTAGGTCTGATGGGTATATAAATCGACGATACTGTTTTCATTTGAATGGTTAGTTTTGTGGCATCGGATCAAAAGGTTATTCAAGATCTTAAGTTTTGAATTGAAAGCCAGTTACGATGTTAGTAGAGGGTAATTAATTTGAGTTTAACGAATCATTAATTCGCATACTTGGTATTAATATTAGCTTTAGTTTTCGTTAAAAGTGCTAAGGTATTGAATTAGTTATAATCGATGAGACTGATATAGTTAAGGTCTAACGGTACTTGAAATAGCGTACCCATGGCAGTTATATTGTTATTTTATATCAACTGAGAGACTTTTACGACCTTTTCATTACGCTATAAGTATAAGACCCGATAGGTAACTACTTTGACCGGTTAAATAAGAGGATTAAGTGGTATATGTTAAATCTGGACTAAAGGATTAATATGGTATTAATCAACTTATCGAGTATTAAATTGTTGATTTTTATGGATGGGGTTTTGGTCAATAACAACAACTTATCTTTATAAATCGGCCATTAAATAACCCTCGTAAATAATAACAGGCGGGAGAATTAGTTCAGTATTATTGGTAGGCTAATCTATTAGACTTTTGTTAAATGTAGAAGGATTATACAAAACGTATTAGCTTTAGAGGTTTATGGTATAATGTCAGACTTTAACGTAGGGATGATTTTGTGGGAAACCCTTAACATTATAATAATACAGTTAAGGATTACTCCTATCCTGGTGGTAACTTATATCGACTCAAGGAGCCTATTTAAATGCCTTTTAAAATTCGAAATTCTTAGCAAAAACTCCTAATAATCGACGTGATTACACTTTTCTAAGCTTACAAAAGAAGGAAAATAAATGATTTACAGTGGATTGAAGCGAAAAACGATCCTATTAAAGTTATGATAAAGGTATCGCCAAATGGAGCCTTTATGATGTTTGTAAATAGTAATAGGCTGACTATAAATATCGAAAGCTACGTTAATAAGCTGTCTGGTAAGGCTAAATTACGTAGCGGAGGTTAGGGATATACTAGCGAAATATAAGATTGCTAGGGGATTGATGATGGCGATTTATTTAAGTAATATGGCTAAAATGGAGGTTTGTATAGGCCTGTGGCGGACGAATTTTTGTAGGAAGTGATAACTTCGACCTTGGCATTATAAAGTAATTAAGGTTAAATGAGAGTTAAATTAAGTGTAAATGAGTGTAATTTGATATGGAAGTTAACTGGAATTAACAGGGGTTTTGATAGCTAATAAGGAGGTAATTTGACGATAATCGAGAAAGATCGGTTAACTATACTGTCGTATGCGTACAAACGAAAAATTCTTTAGTGTTATAATAGTAATACCTGTAATGCAGTAGGTAAATTTTACTTATAGTAAATTTAATTACACGGACTGTAAGTTAAGTATATTATTTTCCATAGGCCTATTGTATTAGCTATTATTCAAGTACAATATGCGCCCACTACACACTAGGGTATAGACCAAGTAATTGGTCATAAAAATTACTGTGAAGACCGGCTAGCAGTTTGCCAAACCTAAAAAAATACATCCACCATTTGACTACTGCAATACTACTGTTATTTCGATCAATCGAATCGACAAGAGTTTCAACGTCTAAAGCCCTACCAATAATTTGTAAGTTTATATTTGGGGGGTTTACTGCAAGAGAATTACGAAAAAACTAATTTCAGTTATCTCTATTAAAATACTGAAGGAATTATATAACGTAACTATTGAACTCATGATTAATTTCATTAAAAATGATTTAATTGAATCAATGATGATTTAAAAGACTGCGTAATAACCAAACAAATATATATTAACTTTACTCCATATGTACTGATTACAGATACTACCCTCATAAGTTTACACTTTAACTACAATTCCGATCACAATATTAAAATTGTCATGTGCTGTCAATCACGAACCTTTTTAACCCAAGATGGCTTGGTTTAAATTAAAATTAGTTTATTAATGATAATAATTCTAAATACTATAGCAGTTAGTATCCTTTGTATTCGCATGATATAAGTTATTGCCCGTAATTAGATATTAATACTATTTATATTACCATATATCCCTATAGTTAGTAAGCGGCTTCGCTGCGGGGTTCATCTTTATAGAGTGCACGGTAACGTATCACTCTGAAAAGTGCATTCTTGCTGAGTGTATAATATCGTGAAACTGCCTACAAGTGGAATTTGTAGAGTTCACGATAAATTTCCACTGCCCAGAAGGGAGATTATCATAGTGCATAATAAAGTGACACTGCCTAGTTAAGAGGTTTATAACATCTTACCTGCGACATGTATTATCATAATGCCTTTTTTCCCTTTTATAACTTATTTTACTATAATAATACTAATATTTAATCAATTTTTTCTTACGTTAACGTATTAAAGATCCTACGAATATTAATGTAGCTAATAAGGTCAACTATAAATAGCCTGGGAAAAAAGAGATAAACCGAAGTTAAATACTAATAATAGGACATTATAGTAGTCTAATTTATTTATACTTTAATATTAAGAATTATGAAAACTATACGGGAGTATAAAATGAAGCTTGAGCGCCTTTAAAATCCGAAACGTAATAATATTATAAAAGTCGGAGTAACTTTAAAAAGAATAACTTTAGTACGATATTAATAACTTATGGATGCCTTATTTATCTAAAGCCCCATTATATTATCAGTAAACTCGTTTAAACGTTTTAAATATACCCGGGCACTTTTCGTACAATATTCTAATATGTATTAGGTTACGTAAGTTAAAATCACTAAGTTTCGAAGTATTTAAAGACCTGTCCGATTTAAATACGTCATCTAAACCACTAAGGAAACCCAAAAACGGCTAAGACATGACATCTATACCGCTTACGAAAAATAAAAGCAGATAATATATAACACATATACTGTTCGTAAATAATAAGAGCGACTACGACACGATATCCGAACCGTTTACTAAATACAAACCGAACCTTTTATACCGGATTTCATACGCTTCCCCACACCTTTCCACCCCCCTTTTATCACGCAGTTTTATTCCTTTACTCGCTTTATACCGCCTACTTTAAATTTATTACTTGCAACGTTTGATTTTAATAACCGATTAACTAGTGTAGCGTTTATAAAGCGTTAAAAGAACTCCTCTGAAACGTATAACTAATTTTTAATTACGCTTTGTTTAGATTTCACTTGCATTAGCAAGCGTTAAACGCCATACTTTGGTCGGTTTTTTATACCTTATTCAATTTGTATTCACGCATTCATACGCGTTTCATTTTGAATTATTTGAACTATATTACCATGAATATTAATTTACAAACGTACCTGAATCCTATCCACTACGTAAAACCGACATTTAACTCACTTTTACATCTTGGACGTACGTATAAACCGCCCTCGAAACCCCTTGAATACACCATAGACTCCCATTATTACGGTCTTACTAATGATAAAAATAGTAAAAGCTACTGAATACAAAATTTACCTATTCACAAACACGTCGTTTTGTAATAATATTTTAAATTATTTGGACCTTGGCTTATAGGATAATAAAATAGAAGAACTGGTAGAGAATTTGAACCCTTTTATTATAAATATGTACGTTATCAACATGATTTTTAGCTGCTTTAGCGGCTATATTACAGGGTGCAAATTATTTGACGATTTTAGGAAGGACTTCACAAACCGTACGCCAGACATATAGTGTATAATTAATGGTATAGTTTCTAAAATACTATAAAATCAACTACAAAGTAAAGGTATCAATAATAACGGTGACAATAACAGTAGTTTTGTAAAACCCTGTTAAAAAAGGCCTAACTTACCTCAATACTAAAATAAACCAACAATAAAATAATAAAGATAAAGTTTGTAAAAGGATATTAGCTTAAAAAAAGCTAGAATCGAATTTTTAAATTGATAAATATGAAAAAAAGAAAGACTTCGTAAATACAAGAAACGGGGCGTTTAACAAGGCTAAACTCATGCAGTAAAGTGGAAACAGAGTTGGGAGATTCGATCGAAAAGGAGGAAGTGTCATAAAAATTAGCCATAATGTGGGTCGAATGCAAAAACTTCCCGAAATACATTTTTAAGCAAAGGTAAAGACAAAACAATACCGCGGATACCGTTAACAACTATTTAGACTATAATAAAAGCGGCTCGAATAAATAAAAAAGGCCGCTCGAAAATGATATAAGCGGTGTAAAACTTTAAAACGTACCTTATAAACTAATACCTGTTAATTACGACTCTTATTGCAACATTACACCGCACCGCTTTCAAACTAATAGGAGTAATCCGACTAAACTGACCAATTTTACTAAATTATAAGATAAAGAGGAAAATTATTAAGGCGAATCATACGACATATCAGATAACAAAATACGTGTAATATTAAATAAGAATAAAAAGCTAAATATCGAGCCGTTATAATTCCAAGTTATCTTACTAGATATATTATCTAAATAGGTTAAAGGGTGATATATATACAACTCTACGTAGGTAAATATAGTCTTCAAGTGTTACAACCGCCCAAAATCGCATTTTGATATGGAAATAAATCATAAGCTTTACAAAAAAGACTAGATTAACAGTAATTAGAAATTCGTACAAAATTAGCGTAAAAACGCTGATAAAAACCTACAAGAAGTGTTTACCACCTTATAAATAAAGTTCTAAAAGTGTTAAATGGCTCTTAAACCAGAATAAAAAGATGACAAATGATTTATCCAAGCAATAACAAAAGCGTGCCGAAAATACCTTAACTTCGACTTTATATTATTTAAACTGGAAAAGTTACTTGAGGCTTTTTATATAAGTTTTAAAATATCGCTTGAAACCTTAATACGCTAATAAGTGAGCTTCGGATCGGTATTTACAGCCGACAAAACCAAAGGTGTGGGCTAAATCACTAGAATAGACAGCATCAAAACTATTCATTATGTTTTAAACAGAAGGTTTAAAGTATATTTAAAGTCAAACAAGCGCCTCTAATAGGGTCATCAGAATGAAAGGCATTAAAGAGGAAGCTCCATGAATCGAAAGTAAAGCAACTTTTATCGAAGACAAACTTACAGCTAAGCGCGAAACTTACAGCGCCCTTAACAATACCCGTAAAAAAAAGAAAACAAAACTTCATAGGTTTCCAAAAACGTTATATTATATGCAATAAAATGGGTTATTAATTTTCTAACCAGTTAGTGCACGAGAAAATTCGAATTGAACGATAGTTCTAGACCTATTACCCACCTAAATACCAAAACAAAGTCAATTTTACAGTATAAACAGTTGAATGCGAAGGCTTAAAGGATAAGCTTAACACCTAGCCTGATGAATACAACTTCGGAAAAAAGAACATAAAAGGAAATGATACTCACTTAATAGCTTAAGATAACGAAGTTACCTAGCGAATTTTAATAAGTTCATAGCATACATTCTTTTTATATAATATAGGTTTGAACTGTGAAAACGGCGTGTTGAACTCTCATATAACTTTCTAATTCACATTTTCGAATGGGTAAGGAAATCGATTTTAAAGTATTATACCTAATACTGACGCAGCCGAAATTTTAACCGCTGGAAAACAACAATTCGATGCGTTCGCGGCAGAATTTAAGAAATTTTCACTTTATCGAATAGGAAAATATCGAAAGGTTTGATTTGGTAAGGGCAAAGCGTTATCGTTTGAGACGGTTGTTATAAATACGCTATTAGAACTGGTTAAGCTTTACGTTATAAACTTCAAAACACGATTTTTACTATAGTAAACTAATATAAACAAATTCGAAATAGAGGTTCAAAATACAACTAATTAATTCATCCGTGTTTCTGATAGCGTATTCGTACCATTCCGGCTTAAATTCAGTTACTTATAATTTCCTCCGACATAATTACTATTGAAGCCATTTACCCAATGTAACTAGAATTACGAATGCTATACCGCCGATTCGAATACCCAATTATCAAACGCCTTTTACAGATACTTCATGTTTCCAGCTATAAGGATATGGGAAAAAAATCGCTAAAAGTTATCAAAACGTTTTTCTATAAGTACTAGTTATATTTATAAGCTTTAAGACCACAGAAATTCCGCTTTTAGGACGACATAGACTTTAACTACAAGGTAATTATGGATATAATATATCTTAACGGCTAGCTAATACTATACGCCGTTGACGTAACAGCGTTATTTCAGGTCACGAAGTTTATGCGAAGCTTTTCCGCTATAAATTACTAGGATACTTTGGTAAATTGTTGTTAAACATCGACTTATGAGCTCTAGACTAGATTTTTTACGACGTCAGTACGTAGTTTGATTCGATTAAATAGTTTACCAAAGCAAGGATCTCAGATAATGAGTGTAAATAAACACCGGTAGAAAAAATATAGGGTATTGGAAAGTGTAAACGGTATTATGAACTATTTGAAAAAACTTATAATATATTATCTGAAGAGTTGAAATGTACCATTTATAAGGAATCTATTTTACAAATAACGGTTAGCGCCATTAACGATACTTTTGGCCCCAGTAAGCTAATATCTACATTTTTTATGTTTGATATTTACCTAAGAATCCATATAAATTTTATACCGTCACAAACTATATGGTTAAGATCAATATTATAGCGAAAAATATTATAACTTTGCTTTTTTCACGCGTTAAAAATGTTTCGAAATCATTGGCTACAAGGAATGACTTATGAAAAACAGAGGTTTTAAACTTATTATTATAATTTAAGGTCCTATGTTTGAAAAAGAAGGGCGGATAAATTAACCCTTCAAGAATTGACGGATTTAAAGGCTACGATATATTTGTTAACTTGTCAAATGATATAAGTTTGTTTCGCTAAATAGTAATATGAAGGAATGAAAGAAAGAGTTAAAAAAAAAAACCGAAACCATAATTCGACTAGCGGTACTGACGGATTTACTTTTATGATAACGAATCCAAACCGCTTCTAAATTCAATATACCCCCCGGATACCACTTTTAAACCTTTACTACTATACAAAAATAGACCACCTATACTAACAATACTAGTACTTTGCCACTAAAAACTCCCGCTTAACTCGAAAAAAAGAAAACGCTTCAAAACCTTTATTAAAAACTTTTTCATTAATTAAAAGAAAATGCTAAACCGTAAGCTTTGCTTAAAGCTCCGCTGCGAGCGTATTATTACCGTTTTATGTATCTTATTCGAATATTCCACCTAAACGGAAATCTTTAACTTAATCGAATAAAGCGTTTGTCGCTTTAGAAGGTTTGAACCAACGTTTCACAGCACCTATAGGATTATGCCTACGCGCCTTGTACATGAAGTAAAAGATAAAACCGAAAAGCAATATACAAAGACTCGCCTTGGTATAAAAGGGTATAATAACGATGGGAAAAAGAATATTATAATCTAGTCGCTTATATTACAACAATTAAATCACCGTTTAGTCTTTACGTTTACCGCCTATTTAAATACCCCTTGTAGATATTACATTAACCTATATAACATTACGTAGGCTTATATACAGTTTAAGAAGCGGTTAAAATAGTGTATTTACGTCTATATACTACGGACTTTAGGAAATACAATTTACCCGAAACGATTTTACGTATCATAAAACCACTTTACGGTTTAGCTAAAGTTGATATGTATTGGTATAACACCTACCATAAACACTATAAAAAGCGGCTAGGGATAGTTAATTGGATCATAGATCCATGCTTATTGGTTTTAACAATACATTTTAAAGTCTTTATACTAATGTATATATAAAAGGATAATACTTTAGTATTGTATAACCCGTCGTTTTCCGTATTTGGAAAAAAGAAGCTTTTGAAGGCCGGTTAAAAAGTAAAACCTAAAACGTACCTGACGGAAAACCATATAATCGACTTTAATCGCGTGACAATCACTCTATAAAACGATGCTTTAATCCTTATATAAAAGGGACAATTAGATAAAGTGACCTTTGCCATTTTGGATAGTGTAAAATGAGCTGGAAAATATCAATGTTAGTGCGCACATAGCGATTGAGTTACTTTAGTGATATAACCAGAAACATCGTTCCATCGTTTGGTCGCTGCGTAATATTAGACCACCCTTTTGGAAGATATATATAAAGTGTTTAACAAGCTCTTTACGTGGTAAATGTATAATCTAAGGCGCAATTTATAATTTGTACCGCATAACATACGTATTAAAAAGATGTTTATTTTTACTAACTGTTCCTTTGTTAATAATATCCACTATAGCTTGTAAATAAGGTTCTTTTTTGTTTTTAGTAACGAAATATCGGTCCGGAACGAATTTACGTTTAGTGAAAATAGAATTTATTGAATTTTGAATAAAGATACACGGGTTATATAAAGCGTCCTGGCCTTGAAAATTTATAGTATGATTGGAGGTTTCGATTTAAAAATTACCATAACAATAATGGTTCGAATAATTATTTTAAACCTTAGTTTAAATCCCTTCCTTTTAGTCGTTCATATTTTTTCTTTTTGTTTTACGAATACCTGATCAAACTGAGCATTACGAATAAAAAACGTCTTATTATCGACATTTTAGCCCTACTCGACTTGTATAAGTGCCGCGAAATGAAGCAAATAAAATAGATCTATAGAAAGTTAAACCCTATAAATATGATAATTAAGGGTTCCCTAAACGGAGTATTAAAGATGCTTTTATTAACGAATACTCTTTGTGTTAGTATTACTAAAAAGGTTTTACGACATTTCTTAGCTGGAACTTTTTGCGTTTGACTTTCATCCCTTTTATTCTATACGATTACACCGTTTTTAATATTTGAAAACGGTTTGAATCAGGTATTTACACAGTTTCCATGGACGTTTCCTTTGTTTAAATCTATTATTCGTATCAATTTTAATATATTACTACGGTTTATTTATTTCATTTCGACCTTAATAAAATTACTTTCACTCTTTACCTTTTATGCTTATTATTTACATTATAATTTTATTTGCAAAAAGCAATTACATTATTTTGTAACGTATTATACTATAGCTGTGCACGATATCTCGACAGAAAAAGAGAGCTATTTTCTATTAAAGGGAGAGGGAAAGGGCGACTACGTTGCGTCCCTATTATCATCTCCTTGCCACCCGCCCTTTTTATATTAGTGTTACCGCCATCACCGCTATCAACGCCACCATCGGCGTTACCGGAGGGGTGGCCTCGCACCTTGTGTTGTATGCTCTTAGGTAAAGGTGCGAGGGGGTCATTACTCTATTCACGATGACGCGAAATGACGTCGTCGAATTTGCCTACATAGTATATTCGTAGGCTTCGCTTTTAGTTGGTAATAACGGTTGTCGATTTTTTTATACGCCGGTTAGCGTTTACTATTAATTAGTATCGGTTTGTTTTAATTATTGGAAAAGTAAAGGAATTGGGTTTACAATTGAAGTTATAAATTTAAAGTATAATTTATTATAAAGTTAGTAAGCATATGATACGACCTAGGCTTGCTACTTTAGCACTATCGAAATAAGGGCGTATTTATTGTTAATCTGTTTGTAACGATAACAAGAGATCAATCAGCCACTATTTTGGTAACAATTGTTAATAAATTTACCCGCGGTCGTAAATTCGATACACAGCATGTAGTGCGTATTTATTAGCTGTTCGAAGCTACGAACTCAAGTACGTCATTTTAACGCCTTACGCATTGAAAAGACCTCGCAACGTACCCTGGCAATACGTAGCTTAAGGCGGCGGAGGACATCCGCCTCGAGCATTTTGTTTATAGGGATATTAGTATAGCAAAAATGCGTAAAGAATTAGCGATATAAACCGTGTTATAGCTTCGTCAAGTTACTTTTACGGCCGGAGAGGGGGGAGGGTCCCCCATAAGTGATAGAATCTTTATCCGCAAGGAGAAGGTAATGTTTATAACCTTAAAAGCTCTCCGCTACTTCTTTTAGAGGTTGAGAGGAAAGGGGAAGAGAGAAAAGAAAGGAAAGGGGATGGTGGTTTCAGCGGCAGCGGCGGCGGGAGGCGAGGCGAAAAGGGAGGCAGGGATTAAAAACATTGTACCCAAGGAGGCGGGGTTGATGGTAATGGTAGTAGCGGCGGCGGCCTTTGCTTATTTACGTTTACGCGCCAAACGGCGTTTAAGGGATTTGTTTTTGCACGGTATTTATTCACGGGCGAGGTTAATATATAAGAATTGTTAAGTAACATATCTATTGAAGCGGTTTAAAATGGGTAATTAAAATGGTGGGTTAAATTTGTATACGTTAATTAATTGGTTAAGACTCAAGTTAACCATAAGTACGTACCGTTGAAAAGGAAACGGAGTTTTTTTTACCTTAACCGACGGCAATATATCTTTTTATACTAATTTCAAAATGCGTAGTATCGTAATTATCCTTACGTAATTGCACCTCTGTAGTACTTACGTAATTACACCCTTTGAAAAAAACGCCATTAATAATCATATCGTTATCAATTATTTAAACCAACTACGCCTTTATTACAATTATTGCTCAGGATAAAAACTATTGGTTTAAACCTTTATAATTTTGACAGCAACCATATTATTGTTACTAAATAACGGATACGGATTGCGCTATAAACTTAACTATCATTGCTAAATAACGAATTCGGGTGGTAATAGGAAAAAGAAAATATTTCCTATATGGATATTATTATATATCCCTATAGTTAGTAAGCAGCTACGCTATAAAGTATACTTTTGCAAATTATATTGTAACGTACCACTTTGCAAGGTGTATTCCTGCCAAGTGTATGATAGCATGCCACTACCCAAAAGCAGTATTTTCAAAGTATACGATGAAGTTTTATTGCGTAAAAGGGAGATTAGCAGAGTGTATCCTAGAATGCCACTGCCTGGGCGAGAGGTTTATAAACTCTCACCTGTGGCTTACACTCTCCCAATAAGTCTTCTCCCTTTGATAACTGATCTTACTACTATAATACCAATCTTTGATTACTTTTCTGTTACGTTAACGTATTAGAGACTTTACCGACAAACAAACCCTATAATTGATGTTATAATTATCTCGACAACGTTTCCAATAACCATTACAATACCTATACGTATATCTACGTAAATATTCCTGTTGGTAGGCTTGCCTATCAATGATAGGCCTTTATCGTTACAACGTTATCAATTCGAATCACTGTGGTCGAAATAACTGGTACTGTATTAAACGTGGTGATGTGTTACTTCTAAGTTTGACAGACTGCTAGTCGATCTACACACTAATTTGTACGGCCAAATGCTTTGGTCTATGCCCTACTTTCAAGTAGATACCTACTGAATTGCACTTGCAGTCAGTCCCATAAACTGTAGTCAATTTACAGAAAGTACAATCAACTAACTGTAAGTATAATTGACTTAACTGTACTGCATTTGACTGCTATTCCACCACTAGCGGCTTTTTCCTTTATGCTTGTACTCCAGAATAGCCAGCTACTAATTGGTGGAAACCTTTTAAATCCCTCCTTAATTAATAAGCCAAACCCCTCTTAATTCCGATCAATTTACATTAAAATTGACATTCATTACAGCCCTTTGTTCTAAATTCCTGAGCCCTTCGTTTTTCAACTTCCGTACATGAGTCTTTTGTTACAAACCTAAATTCGTTACGCATTTTACCACTTACATATCTTTTACTAACAATCTAACCTACTAGTATTATTATAGGTACCTTTACTACCGTCACTGTTAATATTACTACTATAATAGTTTCAAGTTTATTAGGGTATTTTTATTCCTTCAAATCACATACCGGACGTTCTACGTAACTCTCAATTCGTAGGGTCAATGTATTGCTGTCTAAAAACATTTCCAAGGTGCTATTTAAAGTGGCTTGAGTTATAAAGTTAACGGGGTTATCGTTGCTGGTAATTCATCGGAACTTATCAATTTCCCGAGTTTTATATACCTTCATTAAAGCTATCACGTTTATTATTAAACATTTCTTATTAGTCGTATCGAGTTTTAATAGGTATTGGTAAATATTTCAGGAGTCTGTATATACTATAACGGGTATCGGACGTCATTTTAGGTATTTAGTAATAATACTTAATATGTCGTCAATTACTATACCAATAGTAAAGCCTACTATTTTACCGTGAACTTGAAATTGAATATTATACATTTGTACTTAATGGATATCTAATATAAGAGGTTTCCGGTAATTGTAAACTGCCTTTTAAAACACATTGAGTTAATGAATATTATAAGGAACCAGATATACGATATAAAGTAAGTATTGATGGTAAATAACACGTCCGTAAATATTATTAACTTAACCGTCGTTAAGTTTACGAATACCATATTAATTCCTTTTTTAAGTTATTTAATTGATATTCAATACTTCCATTCAACCTATTAACGTTTTCATTAGATTGATCTTATATTTAAGCTATAATATAAAGGTTTTACGATTCCTTCGGTTAACATAACGTAGTAATATAAACCGTACGTACCCTTTATTCCAAGTATTTTTGTAATTTTACCTCGTTGGTCTTATCTATAGTTGTCAATCTTGTAGCTGGTTCTTTTAAACATAAGCTAATATAAATGCCGTTTTTAACCATAACACTATGTATATGAATTAACGGTTTATTAAAGTTAAGTGTACACTCTTAGCCAATGTTTAGATTCGTTTATACTTTCGGAAACTTAAATTTTCGATGTCACGTTGTTTCGCCGTTATGATTCAAATAATATCGAGAAAAAGGGTATTATAAGTCACTATATTAAAATACGAAGTTTTTATCATATAGAATTCATAAAATATATTAAATGGCGAAGTCTTTCTACCTAACTGGTTTTTAAAATGTGTTTGGTACTTTAAGAACTAATAGATGTTTATATAGGCTAATCTATATAGAGGATTCATATAATGTATTACCATGTCGTTTGGAAACTTATCTCTCAGTTCCTTTTGGCAATTTTAGCAGTATAATCCGTTATAAATTGGAAGTGAATTACGCATATATGTAATGATAACACTAAATACCCGTGAGTATATAGAATGTGTCAGAGGGTTTATGTTATCAAGAAGATAGCAGAGATGCTGAGTGAACAATATCGCAACCGTACAAGTAATGATCAAAAGCTGTGAGGCTATTCAGAATATACTGAGACTGAATACTTAGATTGACAACTGAAGAGCTATGAAGGAAATACTATCTATGTGGTGATAACCGTGTCCTTATATATCCGTGCCTTCATACCGTCTTCAGTACTAGATCCCTTGGATCAGTGCTGAGCTCGCTGATCTTGGATCACTTGGATTAGTACTGATCCCACTGATCCCAATCACGTGATTAGCTTAATCATTTCCCTGCTAACAAAGGAGAGGTATTACCCACCTGATGTGTTGGAATTCAGGCTCTAAGTGGCTCAGCTGCACACTGGCTTGCTTCTTGACCTATCATCATACTTGTGTCGTAACAATATGTTTATGTTATGTCCTAACTTTTACAGGTAAACCAACCGCTTACGTTAGCAATTAAATTGGTATAAATTACGACGATTAAACATTAGTTAATCTTTGCAAATGTAAGCGATAAAGGAAGGATTCAGTTTATATTTTTATTGCTGTATTTTTAAACGATTAGCCGTAACTTTTCGTATGAACGGTTCATAGTCTTGGCTTTAACCTTGTAAATTTTCTTTAAATTAACGAGGGTAATGTTTTAGGCTTAAAATTACGTTAAAGGCATGAATTAAATAACCCCTCATCCAAAAAGACTATTATGTTTTACCTAATTGCTTTCATGAAAGGGCCTACCCGGTATATCAATAATACCTTTAATACGTAACTTCAAGGCAAGTTTTCCGTTAAATTTCTTCTTTCTAAATACCCACGCCATTATATACGACTTCCCAGGCTTGTAATTTTTATCCTTGTTCAAATTTTTATTATATATCCTTCTCTTAAATGGGTTTTCACACTTTCGACGTTTTATTAACTTGTTAACAATCGATAAAAAAGTATTGTATTAGTTGATTCGTTTGGCTCGAAGGTTATCAACTTGAGGAGTTCTATCAAACTTAAGAGTTTTTTTTATATGATTTAACCTATGAAATCCGGAAAGTAATAGGGTTGTTAATTATTTTAACCACTAAGTTAAATTTGGTCAAATTTAAGATTTCGTACGGCTTATCTTATTTCCTATCTTTCGTTAGGTAAAAACTTTACTCTAAAGAGGTAAGGATATTAAGTTTATTATTAACGGTTATTTTCTGTCATTAAAGGTATCTTTAATCTTGCGATGTGTCGATTTCCTTTTAAGTTTCTTTAGAGTTTTATTATACGTTATAATAAGTTTTTGAGTATTTAGCGATAGTGGTAACTTATTCGTTATATTTGGGTTAATATCAAATACTAGTAAAGTTAGTATGATGCCGTTAGGGTTAACGGTATCGTTAAAGTTCTTTACCGCTTTTGAAAGCCATGCTTTTCAATCCATGAAACTTTTAATTTTTAGGGTAAGGTTATCGTAGGCTTTTTACAAAAGAGTATAAAAATTTTCGACCTTATAGATACCTTAATAAGCCTTAACAAAAACCTATTTACACTAAATTCCTATTGATTTAAAACCAACTAAAAACTTCATCGTAAAAAAATTAACACCGATATTGTAGATTAGTACGTTTGGTGGCCTTTAGTACATGTTAATCTATAAAGTATGTAATGATTTTTATATTTCCTTCGCCGTAATCGTTTCAGGAATTTGGAGTCATAAAAAGTTGTTATAGAGTTTCTAACGTAATGTATGAGCTTATCATTAAAGTAAAGCATGTCTATGATAACCTTAAAGTTAAAGTTTTAATTTTTCTTTAACTTAAATTCAAATATTTAGGGGGGTTGAAAGTTTATTTAATAGTGATAAGAAATCCATTTCATTGCTTTCAGCGCTTGAAAATTCATATTCTCGTAATTCACCGCCTTGACAACCTTATAAAGCCTGTTAGTCATTAGGTATTTGAAATTACAATGTAATTAAAGAAGTTCCGATTTCGTTAAATTGAATATTTCTATTTCTAGCCTTTGGAGGTAAAACCAGAGATACTATTATTTAAGGCTAAATAGGAAGTTTGCACCGCCCTTAATGTAAATTAATTTATTAAGTTCAACTTTAACGTTGACGCCCTGGTTTTTCATATATTCAACCTAAACAAAAAAAGTGTTAGGGGATTTTATGATTTATAGAATAACAGGAATAACGATAATAGTAATAGTTGTCAATTTTAGTAAAGAGAGTTTTTTTCCAGAGTTAAAGCCGACTTTAGCTTTACCGGCATCCATATAGTTATGTTTCGTAGTTGTATTAATAATAACCTCTTATTAAGTACTATGTTGCCTTAATATTTGGTATAATACCCTGAAAGACTTGTTTTGCGTAGCGGTTCTAAATAGTATATATGTGTATAAATCTAAGATCTTTATCATTATGTAAATAATAAGGGTTTTTACCTATAAAGCAGTATGAAAAGGTGCGGTCATCGAGTTATAACGTTACTTTTGGGCCAGTACCAGTATCTTTGTATTAATCTATGAATTTAAGCTTATTTTCTTTCTCTTCAACCTCTATACCTTTACGTTTTTAAGGTATTTAACATTATCGTAGGAAAAGATGGAGGGGAATTATATATAATACCTTACCTACTTATCCTCGCACTCGGTGGCTGTATAACGTGTTAACTAACAGCCTTATTCTTCGTAAATCCAACATTTTTTGAATGTTTCCGGTAAATTTTCTTAACAGGCCTGAAAATCCTCCTTTTTATGTAACCTATTAGACGTGGCCATAGTTCCATACCTTCTATTAATTGTATTGGTTGGGCTTTCTGTATTTGCGGTCGATGTAATACATTTAAAGGGAATCTTCATCGTTATCAGTGAATTTTGGAGCTTAGGGGTATATACCAGTCGAGCTTAAGACCCGAGTCGTTACGGTCATCAGCGAGGAATGAAACTGGCTAAAGAACCTTTTATAAGTAGCGTTAAGGCATGATAGAACGTATTTAAACTCTTGAAAGCTCGTAATAGCTTACAAAACTTGTTGGCTTAGTGTGCCTTCGTTAGTTTCCATGTTCCCTATTACTTATTCGAAAAATATAAGCCTATTAAGCATTTGATTGAAGGGGTACATCTTGTTTTCTGTCATTTTTTTGTAATTTTAATATATAATACCATTTGATATTGTCTTAGTTAGTGTATTACTAGGTAAGATTAATATTGTGTTTAAAATAGCCTTTGAGATTATCGTATATTTCATGAAAAAAGAAATAATTTTTCAAGTACCACAGTGAGTAATCCTCGACTTGGATGGTGAAAATATTGGAAAAAATCGAGTGAAAGCCTGCTAGTTCAACTTTCATTTAATGGTATATATTGAAAAATGGGCGTAACTTGATGTAAAGGAGGTTGTATGGCTAACTTTTATACTCTTTTCTTCCTTCCTAGATCTTATCAAACGTGGTGATTGCCGTGTAATCCGTATCCACTATAGGGACGTATCGAGAGGGAAGGGTAATATACTGACCATAGAAATCCTTTAAATTCCTCTACTGGTACTAGGGGAGGTAGTGTTGGTGTGTAGGATAGTTACCTTTGGTAGAGTTTAAAGTGGAAAAGCCAGTAGTTGTACTTATAATAATCTCTCGTATAAAGCTGTTCCTTTTTTTTATTTAACTGCTGGAACTGGACGTGTTATAGAGTTAGGTAGAAAGGGAATTAAAGGTTTGTACTGCAAGGGACTTAAAGGTTTGCACTGAAAGGGACTTAGTAATACTCCTTTTGGTGTTAAAGGGTATATCGAGGTTCCTGCTTAATCAACTTGTGGACTTAACGGCTGGCGGTATATAGGTTAATTAATTCTTTACATCTAATAACATTAGGCCATCAATCTTACATAAAAGGGTCTGAAACATCTTCAACTTTAAATAAACTTTCTTGGCATATGTGCACGGACCACTTTGTTAAGGAGGGTAGAGGGCCTACACTGTAAACCCTAACAGTGCCTACTTCTAAGAAAAAAATTCAGGTCCAGCCACTCTCAATACCATCACTTTACATGCATCATTTTCCACTATAACATTAGTAATCGGCTTTATCACCACTTAAATTTTTTCCGGCGACCCCTTTTTGACCATGAAGATCGTTGTCGGCCTGGGGTACCTCCCGTATAGCGGTATATCCAGAAAACAACCCTTATAACCAGCGTTTTCATCCCTCGCTACTTGTACCAACGTGGCCCTTTAGACTTGGACTTGCACTGCAATACAAGTTGGATTTATTTTTCGCTTCAAGGTCTCGAAAATATCTTTATTATAAGCGCTCGCACTTGACGGCTCCATTTATTTATTTATTTATTCATTTATTTATCTTTGAGCCGTCGCTACCTCCACCAGCGCCTCGGTCACTCAGCGGGGCCTTCAGACTTGAAATTGCACTGTAATTTCAATGTAAGTTTGATTCCTTCTGTGTTTTAAGGTCTTAAAGAAAGGCCTTATAAGCGTTTGCACTTGAAGTCTCTATTTATTTATTTATCCATTCATGTTCAAGCCATCGCCACCTACACCAGCGCCCTGTCCGCTTAGTGGAGCCTTCAACTATACTTCGAATGCCTTTGGCTGTCCACAAAAGACTTTTCCGGCATACAACCCGCTTAGTGGTGTACCCTTTTTATGATTTTTTATACTTTTTGAGCTTGTGGTCCATGACAAAAAGGTAGCTCGTGTCGTAATTTTTCTACCAAGTTGTAAAATACGTCCTTTACCGAGTTACGAAGTATATATTCCCCACTGATACGGGATTTTAATCAATATATATGTATTTTACAGGTCATTTACTCTTTTAGTACCGCCGTCAAATCCTCGATGCCAGTAGGCGTCGAATGGGGACTAAAATGACCATATAGTATGGCCTGGCTAAGGCTACAGTTTTTATACCCTTACGGGTCTCTAAACTATAGGATAGCTTAAAGCCTTGATTGGAAGGCTGGCTTAAGGTCAGGTTTCCCGTTCAGGGTTTTACTTGATGTTTTTTTTATGGGTAAAGGCTGTTTTCCTTATATTATCAGTATAAGGTTCAAAAATAATATTTCATATACCTAGTGGTAGGTGTACTTTTTTTATCCCGACCACTTGGATAAAACCTTCATTAATGCGATCTACATTTATTGGGGGAAAAGGTTTCTTCAGGAAGGGGGGACCTATATAGTTGATATAAGGCTCCTTTGGCAGGTATTCAACGGTACATATAACGCAAGGTTCGGAAATTGGCTACAGGTGTGAAGAATACGTTTTTCAGTTGATATACGTGTGGCATAGGGAATAGGGTGGTTTGTTTAACAGGTTTAAAGGGTATAACCTAGAAACGGGAAACTGAATAGGGTGGTGGTTGTATAAGGTGGAGACTTCAAGTTGCGAGCGTTCCTGCCGATATATGTATGTATTTTAATATTATCAAGGGTCACACTATACTAGCTATATAGTGGGCACTTCCCGGTGATAGTAAATAAAAAGAAGGGGTCTAAGAAACTTATCTAGACTTAGGAAGGGCTTTGCGAACGCCTATGAGGGCTTTAAGGAATGCTATTACCAGCGATACTTTTGCCTTTGTTTTTAAAGATTTATTACGGGTTTTTATCGGTAACGTATTTGTAGAGTACGTTTTTCAGGTTCATCTCTTTTCTTTCATTATAGGAAAGTTGAGGCCTTGGTTTATAAGTTTAGTCTTTAGCCTGATTTTAATGGTTTTATTTGATATTTTACACATATTTAGGTTTTAGTTCTTAAAGTATTATTAAAAATCCTCGTAAGTCTTTAGGCTTCAAAAGGTTTCAGTGGAATTTGAGTCGAGAATATAGGATCTAATTACGTTGGTAAAGTACTCAACTCAGGAGTTTTCGTTAGCTTTAGTAAATCAAAAGTCTTCATTATAGTACTTCTCAAAGGTGACGCCAAGGGCTATGATTGATTTCTTCCTGGCAGAATTTGTAACGGTAACAATTTCAGTAAGTCTTAAAGCTATTATGAAAACGATTGAAGAAAGAAAAGGGGAAGAATAGTGGTGTGAAGGGGTAAGTAGTAGGATTTCCATTAAAGTTGGTATTTAAAATTAAAGGTCATAGACCTTAGTCGTTTTTACGATTTGTAGTAGTAATACATGTAGTAATAATAACTGAAATAGTATTAACTTAGCTGTTTGCCAACTAAACAACTTTAAAACTTTTAGACGGCCAATCTAAATGTTTGAAAAATTATTCCAATAATAAATTCCTGGTGTTTGCAGTAACGGTACCATCGCTATCTTGTAAGTATCTATAAATAGCAAATGTACTTAAAAAGTCTTCCTCTTTACTATCTATAAACAGTAGACGCAGAAAAAAGGAGCCCTTCGCAAAAACCTTTCAAAACCTTCCCCTTTACCTTTGGCCGTCGTTTGACGTAGAGCGTAACCGGAAAGTAGCCTCTTCCTTTACCTAGCTTATCTATACTTAAACTAATAAGCACTGATCAGTATCGGTAGGCTTTTATTTTTATGAAGTAGTCTATTAAAATCACTGTTGTCGAAGTAACTAGTACTACATTAAAATTGGGTTTAGATAAGTTGTAAGTTTTAAGTTTGTCTGACCGTTAGTCGGTCTACACACTAATTTGTATGGCCAAAGGCTTTGGCTTGCACCTTACTTTGGAGCGAGAACCTAATGCACTGCACTTTCAGTGAATCCTTCAAACTGGAGTTAACTTGCTGTAAGTATAATCAACTAAATGTAAGTATAGTTGACTTAACTGTACTGCATTTGACTGTTATTACAATATATACTCTAAATCCTCACTTAACTATCTAGTTAACTGTACTATTAATGATCTAATCTGTATATCAATAGGTAGACATTCCAGTGGCCTTGTCTTCCTTCCAGTCGAAATCAAACCAGTCGTTAGTTTAAAGTCTGGACGAATTTTCATGGTAATTTTAATAAAATTATGTAACGTTCCAATATTGACTTGCTAATAATGCTTCAGCATTCACTTATAGTCCGTGATTCTTATGTTATTTAAAATATCTGAAGGCGTAACTGATATGTGTAATATTTTATATAATGATTTGTAGTAAAAGAGTGAAAATATTGATATAATAAAGGCGATATCTGGCTTAGTCTGGTATATTACATAGTAAAGGGCCCCGATATATAACTAATATTTGTTAGCCCATAACATACTAGCCTGATCTTCAAAGCGAATAAGCATAGTATGAATACGTAATCCAAAGACAACGTGGATATAAGCTGGACGTTTACTCAATTCTTCTACCCTAGAGTTCAAAACCCTTTAAATATACGTATCTTGTACCAAAATGATCGTGTGTGTGTCCATATTCCTTTGAAGACATACTACTAAGAATGATTTCGCTTCTTCTAAGTATTTATACTTAAAATACTTCCTAACATCCATCTTAAAGGCTTTAATAGCCTTGAGGTCAGGGCCTATAATGAGAAAGTAGTTAAAGTAAGTATAAATAATGAATTAACATCGATGGTTAATGTATACCACACTATAAAAGCTTAATCTTTTCAACTTAAAGTCATCGAATATTACCCTCAACCTCTTTAACCATTATCTTGAAACCTGCTCAAGACCATTAAAGGAGCTGAATATCTAAAAACCTTAGTTAAATATAAGATAAAACCCCACATTGTTTTCTTCTCAATATTCCAAGAAAAAGTCCCTAATAATATCTGAGATCTTTATCAACACCGGTTTTTTCAGCTCCCTGTTTTAAAAAGCCGAATCGATATCGATTTAATCGATATCTCATTAATAAGAAACAACTAGGGTGACGAAGATCCTTCACGTGAAATTTTTTACTGTACTAGCAAAGGTTTTAATGTAATCAACACTATATCTTTACTCAAACCCTCGTATTACGATTTTAACCTTATACCTTTCGATTTAACTAGTAGAATTAGTCTTAACCTTAGTAACTTTTCTTGCGGTTAGTTTATAGCGGTTAATATCTTTTTAATGGCCTCAAAAGCTCTGAGAAATAGAAAGCTTTGTATCTCACTATAAAGGGCCTTCTTCTAACATTCGGTATCGAGGCTTTTCAAGAGTTCCTTTATAATCAGTTATTTCTTTTACTTACTAACAAAAAACAAAAACTAAACTATATCAACATTAACAACATTATCTGGCAAGCTGTTTGATATGTTTTTTCCAGTTTGGCGTATACTCCTTTTTAGTTTAGAGGTAGGAGCTTCCGTTACAATATCACATTGTATACCAAACTCGATAATATATTTATCTCATACAATGGATATACGGCGTCCTGTAATAGTTCTTTCAAAACCGGTCAAGCTTATAGTACTAACGATTTTCTTAGTCGAGTTCCTTGTCTGGACTGGCAAGTAAACCTCAAAGATATGATAAGACTTTGTAATATTAGAAGTCTACCGCAAAGAAGAATTTCCGTTTCTCCTATCAAATCAGCCTTTTAACTCTTTACTCATTTTACAAATTGTATAAAGACGATAACAGAAAATCCGGGAATAAAGGTAAACTAAACGTTGAATTTATAACCCTCATATTCATTTAATTTATTATAAAGACCCTTATAAGGCATGATGTTCTGAATCCTGCCTATGTTATTAACCGTCAAGTTGACCATAAAAACAGCTGTTTAAAATAAGTAGGGCTAAAAGTGATATAACATATTTCCGGCAACGGGTTAAATATTTGTATAGCCTGACTAGGGTCGTAGTTTACATGACTACGGGTCTCTAAACTGCGGGATACCCTAAGGTCTTGATTGGAGGGGTGGAGGAGTAAGCCAACGGCCTTATGCAGCTATATCTGCTCACGTTACGACCCCTCCTACCGGAATCTACAGGGATATTTCGTAGCAGCTAGTGCGCCGATTCGCGGCGGGCACTTCCCGATGATTAAGATTAACGATAATTAAAATATTTTATAAGCTACTTCATTTACCTTTCTTTTGCTACACGAAAACTTAACGTTATAATGGAAAATCAAGCACATCAGTTGTCGTTGAACCGTTTTTGATATAAAATATATTATTAATTCAACATCATAATAATTTCGTTTGTAATTCCTTCAATATTTTGCCATAAGCTATAACTCCTTTATAAATAGTTAATAATAGCGGAAATTCACTTGTTAAGTGTGGGTATTCTTTAAAGACCAGTAGCATTAATACTAAGCTGTTAGGGACAACAATATTATTGAGGTCCTTTACCGCCATTTAAAAGCGTACCTCCTAACTGTAAAACTTCCAATCTCCAACGTAAAGATATTGTACTCTTTGCGAAGTAACGCGTATACCGTCATGACCTTCTCAATACTTCAGTAAGCCTTAACAAACACCCGTTTATACTAAATTCCCATTATCTTAATATCTACCTAAAGCTTTGCTGCCGCAAAATTGGTACCAGTATTATGAACAGCGACGTTAGTTAGGCTCAAATACATATAAATCCACAATATCCTTAGCGATTCCCACGTATTCTTCGCCGATAAGGATTAAAAAAACATGCCTCCTTAGAAAGACATTATAAAATCAATAATATAAAAAATGAACTTGTTATCAAAATAAAAGATGTTAATGAAAATTTGGTATTTAAAATCCTTATAGTTTTTTAGTATAAACTTAAACCTTTATAAGGCTTATATATATGTTTGGTAATAATGGAAAAACTTTCAAATAATATTTCAAACAAAAAATTCCACAATTTCGTACCCAACAAATATAAAGATTTGAAATAACTTGTCGATAACTCGATAATTAAAACGCCGGTATAGTTAACATATTTTGAACTCCATTAAGTTTAAAGCCAGTACTTTTAGACTTCAAGATAAAACTATAAATACTCTTACTTGAAGGAGAGAGGAAACCTTTAACTATTTTTCACCAGCTTATTAAAGTTAACATCAACGTTAACGTCGAGGATCTTTATATTTTCCAAGAAGAGTAAAAAAGGGGTAAAAGACTTGGGAATGTGAAACGTAATCGACTTGATAACAGTTTAAATAACCATTATAGCCAGTAAAGATAGCTATTTACCTAAGCTACATTTAACTTTAGCTTTACCGGCATATTAAAGATGAATATCTGTAATAATAATACTTTTTCTCCATACACCACATTCTACGAAGAGCCTTCTATTAAATACCTTACTGCCTCTATATTTGGTATAATACTTCAAAATATATGGTTCTTGTAACGATCAAAAAGTTAAAGATATATAATAGTTTAATAACTTGGTTAAGACAAAGGTAAGGATCATTGTCATTTAAACAATTTAAAAAGGCAAAGTCAGTTGATTATTAGGCCGCGTTAAAAATAATGTATTTATACTACGTAATTGAATAAAAATTATTGTCGCCGTAAACAATTTCTTTGCCTTAAAAATCTACGATATAATTCAAGTATTTTACCCGGAAATAATGAAGAATTAGGTATAATATATTATAGATTGGTTATTAAGCTTAGCTTAATGGTAACGAATTTACCAATTTCTCAAGTTACTACAAATCCAACACTTTTTGACACTATTACAACGATAATTATTACGGTTAATAAGTCCGTTTAAGTTTTATACTCGTTAAAGCTAGCATATTTATAACTTCTAATTTGATAGTTTTGGACCATATTGTAAACTTTTGGGTTGTCCGCATTTACAATCTATATATTATACTATTACACGATATTTTTCATTCACATTGTGAAAATTATCAACTTGGAGTTATATACCAAACGATTTTGTGGTATGTAATATTATGGTTGCAAACTAGAACCGCAGTTATCAAAAAAAAAAATAGCCTTTACAAGTGGTTTCTGAACGCTATAAAGTGTATTTAAACTCGTTCACGCTCGTAACTACTGCCCATACCTACCCGTGAAACGTGACTTCACCAACATAAACCATTTCCATTAATTACTATCAAAATATCAACTTATTAAACATTTCGTTAAAAACATCCATTAGTATTTCCTCCTCTTTTTTCTTGGCTATCATTGCTGTTTATATCGTCGTAACCTAATTCGTATAGTATTGCGCAAAATGGACATCGTATTCAAAATAGCTCTTTATACCGTTATAAATCTCGCCAATGGTTCTTATTCTTATCAGGAAATTCAGGTCATAATCACTGGCGAAAGCTGTAAAGATGTCAGAAAATAATGAATTAAAACTAGATAAAAAGACAACTTTCCGCCTAAAAATGTTTAAAAAGGGCATTATCTTCGTATCAAGGAGGTAATAAAGTTTTCTTTCATACTTCTATACATCGGTTCAAACATACGCAAAGTCTGTAAAAAGCTTGTAATTAATATTAAACAGCTTGATAAGTCTGTGAAAAAGATCTCAATAGTTATTCCAATTGTTGACAGTATTTCCTACCGTCAAATTAAACCTTAAACCATCTGAATTACAATAATAGGGGTAATTATCATTCGCCTAGCCCCAAGAGTCAAGTACTGTAGTAAGACTTATAATAGGCTCGCGCGAAAAAGAGTATCTACCGTGAGAAGCCTCAATTTAAAGGACTTGACGATTCTAAGGGAAAAATTAAGTGGAAAAGAGAACTTAACCATAGAAAAGATTATATAGAACTTAACGATCTTATTAGATTAACCTGATAATACCGACATTAATACCTCTTGCCGTGTCAACGTCTATTGCTTCGTGTACTCTGCTACTGTCAAAGGTGTATTCCGCATTATCATGTAAAGATGCTAATCTGTCAAATAAATTAATATGTTTTTGTCGTCGGCGCGTAAAAATGTTCCACTTAACTGAAGGTTAAAATAATATTTTCTTAAACGCTTATAAAGGTGTTAGGATTAGTTAACGGCTTCACTTTTCCTTTAAATATCGTAAGGAAATTTTTTTTGAAGGAGATTCTCTTGTTAAACTAAGTTAAAAAAGGTTTCCTCTCATTGAAATAGGATTTTTTACGGGATATAAATGCTACGATACGTATCCTTCTTGTTCAATTTAGCCCTAGAACTAAGCTAAAGTATGTTACATATATAAATCGTCCAGTGAATAAAAAAACTTACAAAATTCTTCAAAAACGCGGGCGCCGCAACCGAACTCTAAACCGGCATTAGACTTGAATATATAACAGCCAATAGAATTAGTTAGATGTTTTTCAATGGACGTTTCGTTGGAATCTCTTTCCCAAAATAACTGGTTAAAATAGACATATAAAATGAATCCGAGATCTTTAATTTCCTTGATTCAGTCTTAATCAAAAGCCATCGTAAAGTTCTGGCTTATTTAAGACTTATTATTCGAGGTAGTAATCTGGTAACGTGGAAATTTTTTTTTAGCGTAAAATGGCGTAAAAACTTAGCGGTTTGGCGTTTAATCGCATAAAGTAGCATTCTTAGCGCGATTTGATGTTTTCGCTTGGTATAAAAATATTACAGATACAAGTCGCGTAAAAACCGTAAAAAAAATTAAAGTAAATAGAATCCTTGGTGTTAAAGGCAGATATTATATAAAATGTAAGTTCTAAGGTCGTTTGTTATTGTTAAAGGTTATTAGCCATAAGACTTAGTCGTTTTTGCAGTAGTAGCATCCGAAATAGTATTAACTTAGCCCTTTGCTAACTTAACGAACTTTAAAACTTCTGACAATCAATCTCATCGTTTTTTTTTTAAGAAACACCCGTAAATATTTCTTGGTGTTTTCGAATAGCGATACTATCGCCACCTTTAGATTAATGTGAAAAACTGATGTAATCTGGAGGTTTTCTCTATGTAATACCGTGAAAACCCAATGCAGTAATAGGGGCTCTTTTTAAAAATCTTCCCTTTACCTTGGTCTTTCACAAAACGTAGACGAAAAGTAGCTTCTTCTTCTACTTATCTTATCTATGATTGACTTAATAAGAAATTGTCAGTGTTTGTAGGGCTTTAGAAGTTTCAACGTTGTCAATTAGATTGGTTAAAGTAACAGTAGTATTGCAATAGTAAAGTGATGGATATTTCATTCTAGGTTTAGCAGACCGCTCGCCGGTCTACACAGTAATTTGTATTGCTAATTACTTAGCTAGTTCCCTAGTTTTAAGTGGGAACACATTATACTTAAAGTGCAGCAAATACAGTAGGCCTATAAAATAATAATCTCAACTTGCAGTCAGTATAGTCAACTTTAGTGTAATTAAAGTTGACTTAATCATAGCAATTAGTAACATTCCAATAGTTATGATATATAACAAAGCCTTGAAGAAACAATGGAAGGAATATGCCCACCGTTAAGTCAATAATGCCTTTATTACCAAAAACTACTTTATGATAATAAACTTACTTTTTTTTTCCGTTACCAATTAAAATCCTTGTGTGGCGAAAGTCAGGTTAATAGGATAACCCATTTAAGATCTTAAGTTTCTCTAATCCTTAAGTAATTATTACAACTGCTAATGGTCTTACAATGTTCCGCATAACTCAAGTCAAAGCTTACAATAAGGCAACTAACAATAACTATGACAATAAAGATCCTTAAGCTAAGAGAATAAGAAAACACAACCCTCATCCCCCTACAATCGATAAACGGATAGAAAGTTTATGGCGCGGCCGACTGTTATGACCTAAGAACATCGGAGGGTCAGAAAACAGGCCAGTATGGGGCTAAGCCACTAAGAACCTGATGTCCAACACATCAGATGGGGATATCTCTTATGTCAGCAACCTTAGGGTTAGGGTTACGCAATAAGGATCATTGAGATCATGTTTCGATCCAACATGATCCAGCACTGAAGGCATATGAAGGATTAAAGATATAAGGACACGGTCAGCACCACATAGATAGTATTTCCTTCATAGCTCTTCAGTTGTTAATCTAAGTATTCAGTCTCAGTATATTCTGAATAGCCTCACGGCTTTTGATCATTACCTGCATGGTTTCGATATTGTTCACTCAGCACCTCTGCTACCTTCTTGATAACATAAACCCTCTGACACCTTCTATATACTCGCGGGTATTTAGTGTGATCATTACACCGACCACTAAAAAAAAATGTTAAAGATAAAAAATACACCAAACTATATTTACAATACTACTTGTATTAATAGGAACAACAAATTCAATGAAACTTCATTATCAAGCTTCGAGTATAAGAAATTATCAAAACCTTCGGAAGGCTTTTTAGAGAAAACAGTAAAAATTGAATTAAAGGACTGTTTACTCTAAAAGTCATACAATTTATATTCAAACTCGATTTCAATCTCTAATATACAGTTATAACTATCTTTAAGTCAAAGATGATATAAAAAGTCAAAGGTAAACCCATGTAGTAGCCGTATGAAAAGTCACGCCTAATCGCTTGAAAATACGATGATAAAGGTAAAACCTAAATATTTGCGTAATATTTAACTATAAAAAAGATTAGATAACATTTAGTAATAATTTTAACAGCATGTTTCATAACTTAACCTAATATGAAATTCATTTTTAATAATTGTAATATAACCTCGACGTATATACAATGAAGAACGAATCTATAAAAAATCGTGGAATTAAAACTATCGTAAAGCCTTGAAAATGAATACCTTTCGAGGACAATTATATAATATATTAAGCATCATTTATCCTAACCAAAACAGGTGTTCATTTGTTTGTGACCTATTTATTGAAATGTAAATCAAAACTAGGCATAAAATCTTGAACCTATAACACATACTTATGAATTGTATGAAATGGAGATTTAGAACTAATACGTATGGAAACTAACGATACCTTTTTCGTTAAAACTGCTGGATTTATAATTTTGAAACAATGGGCGATTGCGGATCGAAAGTTTTAAAACTATAAGTCGGTCGCGACTTTAGCGAAAGGCATCCATTTAAACTTTAACGGGTCGTTAATTCATAAACATAGTATTATCAATACTGCTATCTACCACGATTTCAGTTACAAGAGCCAAAATATTAACTTAACTACAATTCATAAGGCTAATATAGTTAAAACTCAAAAGTATCTAAAACAACGCGCCTGTAACAGTTATATTACCACTTTGTATTAATCTGAAGTTTCCTACAATCTTTAAAATCTGATAAAAATAAAAAGTCTAACGAATAAAAACGTTAACAGATTAAATGAAAGTCTGTATTAGCAGATGAAGAATATAGACCAGGGGATTAATATAGTCGCGATTAATTTTTGGTGGATTTAATTGGTAATTTTACGAGTAGCTGTTTCACAAGAAACATAAACTTATCTTTATAAATCGGATTCCTTAAAAAATTATTAATACAGACAGTTCATAAAAAACAGATTTAATATTATTGGAAACCTTATTGATTAAACCTCTGTTAAGAAAAAAAAATCAACCCATACTAACTTCAAAGGTGTACGGCATAATAGCTGGCTTCGGTGTAGGTATAAAGATATAGAAAACCCCCAATATCGTCACCAAGCAGCTCAAGATTCCTCCTATCCCGATTGTAATTTGTCTTGATTCGAGAAGCATATTCAAACACCTCCCAAAACTCGGAACTACCAATAAAAAACGACCAATAACCGATGTAATATTACTTCGTAAAGCTTATAAAGGCAAATGTATTAAGGAATTCAAATAAATCAATAATAAAACCTATTCCACGAATACCATAACAAAGATAACGCTAAATAAATCTTGAGAAAAGTTCATGGATCATAATGAGCTAATCATCTTCAATCTGACATCAACTTTCTTAGTATAGGTATACAGACCACCTTATTAAGAAAGGTTTTGGGCCTACACTGCAAACCCTAACAATACCCACTCTTGAGAAAATATTTCAGATTTAGCCGCTTTTAACACCATTTCTTCACATATATCCTATTCCACCACAACATCACTAATCGGCTCTATCACCACTTGAATCTTTTCTGGCAATCCCTGTTTAGCCATAAAGATTGTCGTCGGCTCGGCGCATCGCCTGTACAGCGGTGCATCCAGAGAATAGCCCTTATAACTAACGATTCCATCCCTCGTTACTTGTGACAACGTGACCTTTCAGATTTTCGTTACGATGCAAGTCTGATTCCTTTTGCGCATTAAGATCTTAAGAAAAGAACCTTATTATCAGCGGTCGCATATAAAGACTCTATTTATTTATTTATTCATTTATCAATTATTCATGTATTCATGTATTCATGTATTCATTCATTCATTCATTCATTTATGTATTCATTCATTCATTTATTTTTTCATTTATTTATTTATTTATTCATTCATCCACTCATCCACTCATTCATTCATTTATTCAGTCATTCATGTATTTATATCTTCATGTACTCATTTATTCAATCATTCATGTATTCATTCATTCATTCATTCATATATTTATTCCTATATTCATTCATTCGTCTCTTCAATTTTCCATTTCTTTATATTTTCGGTTTTTTTTTCATCTTTTTCATTTTTTTCATTTCTTTATTCATATATTCATTTTTTAAAAAAATCGTTATTATTTTTGATTTCATTTATATCTTTATATATTTATTCATTTATTTCAGTGTTTTTGATATATTTCATTATATATGTGTTTATTCATTCATTTTTTCATTCATTCATTAATCAGTTTCTTCATTTCTTTAATTATTTATTAATATTTTCATTAATTTCTTTCTTCATTTCTCTATTTATTCATTTTTTTACTTACTTACTTTTTTTTTGAACTTTTTTTACTTCCATTTCTTTTTTTCCTCATTTCTCCTCTTTTTCATTCATTTATTTCTTTATTTATGTTGGTAAGCCTTAGACGTTGCAACTTTATCGATTCGATTGGTCGAAGTTACAGTAGTATTGCATTGGTCAAATGGTAGATATCTTGTTATATTTATATATATATAGATATATATATATATACATATCTATATATAGATATATAGATATATATAGATAGATATATATATAGATATATATATGGATATATATATAGATATATATATAGATATATATATAGATATATGTATAGATATATGTATAGATTTATATTTAGATTTATATATAGATTTATATATAGATTTATGTATACATTTATGTATAGATTTATGTATAGATTTGTTTATAGACCTATGTATAGATTTATGTATTGACTTGTTTATAGACTTGTTTTTAGTTTTTTTCATAATTTTTTTCTATATTTGTTTATATATTTGTTTATAGATTTATATATAGATTTGTCTATATGTTTGTTCATATGTTTTTTTATATTTTTGTTTTATTTATTCATTTGTGTATTTGTCTATTTGTTCATTTGTTTATTTGTTTATTTGTTTATTTACTTGCAAGTTGTTACCAACTTCATCGGTACCACGCCTGTTCAATGGGGCCTTCGGCTTCGACTATACTTTGAATAGGTAGCTATTTACAAAAGACATTTCTCGGCTCACCATCCGCGTAGTGGTGTATCCTATTTTACGTTCTTTTATACTCCTTGGGCTCGCGGCCCGTGGTCAAATGTTGGCTCGCGAACGGGCTGCTTTTTATAGGCCTTCCATCAAGGTACATGTATTTTATAAACATTTCACTCTTTCAGGGCTGTCAGATCTTCCATGTGAGTAGACGTCGAATGCGGACCAAAATGGTCGCGTAATATGGCGAGACTAAGGCTACAGTTTTTATGTCCGTATAATATGACAGGTCTTCGAACTATAATGTACCTTAAGACCTTAATCTGAAGGTGAATTTGAGGTCTAGTTCTTCCGTCAAAGGTTGTACTTGATAATTCATCCTATGGGAAAAGGCTGTATTTTCTTATATAATAGGTACAGTATTGAAAACTAATGTTTAATACATCTATTTGTGAGTTCTCTTTTTTTATATAAATACATGGATAAAACATTTACGAATTCGATCCATATTCGTTAGGCGGAAAGGTTTCTTTATGAAGCGAGGATGTATATGGTTGATATAAGGCCCTTTTCTTGGTTATTGAATAACTACATATAGCGAAGGGTTCAGCAATTAGCCACAGGTGTGGAAGATATGTTTTTAGTTTATGTATTTATATTATAAATAATAGGACGGCTTGTAGAACATAATAAAGGGTGTAGCCTAAAAACAAGGAATTGAATATAGTGGTGGTTGTGTACGGTGAGAATACTCACGTTGTGAGCTGTTCCGCCGGCATGTATAACTTAACATTAGCAAGGGTTATACTATACTAGCCATATAGTGGGCACTTCCTGGTGATAGTAAAATACAAAAAAAGCTAATTATACGGATCAAAGATTATGTTGAAAAGCACCGTGATAAAGTTAAGTTTTGTGATGGTGAACAGGGGTACCATAGTGAACTAGAAAACTGCTAGAGAATTGAAACCGGCGACTTGATGAATTGGCACGATTAAATTGAAGGTTTTAATTAGTCTGTGGCAAAAAACTTGTTTGTAAGTATTCAAGGAATCGGAATTCAAAACCGTGGGGAAATTGGGGTTAATTTAACTATGGAATTGGCAGAGGTCTGATTATGGTTAGTTAACTAGAAGATAATTTAGTGGTATCCAGAAACGATTGGTTGACTATACTAGTTTACGTGCATGAAACAAAAATGCATCTGTATTAAAACAATAATAATTGAAAAGCAGTTGGTCAACTTCACTGTAAGTAAGTCGATTGTTCGGACTGAAAGTTGAGTGTATTATTTTGTAAATTATTGTAAAATCAATTACTGTATGCAAAAATTTCAAACTATAGTATGAGCTAGGCAATTGACCATACAAATTACTGTGCAAACCGCCTAGCGGTCTGCCAAACCCAAAACAATACATCCACCACTTGACCACGCATTACTACTGTTACTTCGATCAATTCGAATCGAAAACGTGGCAACGTCTAAAGTTCTACCAACACAAACCCAATACATGAAATAACCAAAAGTACTTCAAATAAAGTATTAAAAATGTTCATATTTACCAATATTCTTTTCGTTAACATTACTAGGAAAGTTGTACGATCTAATCACCAATATGTAACATTTCCTTTTACTTTTTTTCAAATCTTACTTTATATTTTACTTTTTAGTCCCGATATTAGACATTTATATCGGTTTTTTTACCCCTTGTTTGTAAGTCTTTGGATGTTGCAACATTCTCGATTCGATTGTTCGGAGTAATAGTAGTATTTATATATAGTTAAGTGGTAAATGTTTCGTTATATGTTTGGCAGACCGTTAACTAGTTTGCACAGTAATTTATATGGCTAATTAATTGGCCCGTGCCTTAATGTGAAGTGAGCGCATATTATACTTAATTCGCAGCCAATATAGTAGACCTACAAAAAAACACTTAACATGTAGTTAGTATGGTTATTTTTAATATAAACAAAGTTGACCTATAGCACTATAATTACTTTTATTCCAACACTGTCGGCTTTTTGTTTTTTATCTGTACGTTAGTGTGGTCAAGAAAACTTTTCTGGTTATCGCCAAATTACCTCTTCATTAACTAGCTAGTCACTTATCCATTCTAATTAACTGTCGAAATCAAATTAACCTCAATTAACATAAATTACCCTACGGTTTCGAGTCTCGTTTTCACTTATTCTCATACAAAAGTCTTTCACCACAGACTTATACGTATTGGTACACCGCTTCCATTAGCTTCTTAACCCACGTAAGTTAAGTTGTTTGCTACTTCAATTAACCTATGTAAGTTAACCGGATTACTACTGCCCTTGCTATTCTTTTACATTTACTAGCAGTACTCATATTAGCAGTAAGTATCTTAACTAAAGTGGGTTAGATACCCTTTTAATATTACTTAACCTACATAAGTTAATTAATCTACTGTTTTCTTTAATTTAACTATGTTTTCCAAAGATATCGTTATTTCCCTGGGAATCTTTCAGTTTACTAGCATATTTCTGTCTGTTTGCACGTGACTTAGATTTGTTAGGTGGCCTATTAACGTAGCCTTTAATACGTATGGTTAGCTTATTACTATTCACAAACCTTTTCAGGGCCTGATTCAGTAATGCCTTCGTTATAACATTAGTAAGATTTTCTTTTCCATCGATTCATTGGAACTCTTTGATTTCTCTTCCCTTGTAAGCTTCGCGAAGTGCTATTATATCGATCATTAAGCGCTTTTTACTGGTAGTTTCGAGTTTTAAAAGATATTCGAATAGGCTTTTCGAGTCAATGTAAATTACTATCGGGCTATAGGGAATTCTTAGCTGTTTGGTAACGGCGTTAACGGCTTTCCATAGTGCTATATTTATATTAAAGTTAGTATGCTTTGTATAATCTTTTTGTATTTGACAAATGTTTAGTAGATTAAGTTGCTGGTAATACTAAATTAATTTTCCTTTATATTTTCGTAAACGATAGTCATTAGAAAGCCGATCTTTAAAGACAGGTCGGTGTTATTTGAAAAAAAAAAAAAAAACCGTTCGTAAAGATTATTAACTTGGTTTCTGACAGGTTAATCAGGACTATATTAATCCCTCCTAGATCTATATTTTGTATTTGTCATTTAAGCTTCTTATTCAATCGGTTAAAGTCTTCATCTCTTAGATCTTACGATTACATTGTAATCGATAAATTATAGAAGGCTTTTAGTTAGAATAATACAGCGATGGAGCTGCCACATACATGTTGTTTTAAGTAATGTTAGACCTTGTTTGTGTTGGTCTTATTAATTGTTATTAAGTTAACTTTCTGGCTCTTTAGGCTACAACTGATACCGGAATTAATACTAAGTATACGGATTAACTATCTGTTGAAGTTAAGTTAATTGACATTTGCGAAAGTTGTAAATGGCTTCTAATTTTAGAAATTGATGTTTGCAATCGCCTTTTGTTTCGATACCACAAGATTATTAGTTTCAACGAAAAAGGTATCATTAATTTATATACCTACTATGCTGTTTTTTTTGCGTTACCAATATGTACAGATCGTATATTCAAGACTTTATTTTTAGAAGTGACTTGAAGTATTATTATTAGGTTAAGAACTAATGGACATTTACTTTAGTCAATCTGTATAATAGCTTAATACACTATATTACTGTGATAACTTGAGCAAGACTATCTGCTGTAAATTGATCTCTAATTATATATAGGCTTACTTTATATTTAGGTCATTAAGTATAAATTTGTCTTTAGTCCCAGGGAACAAATTTTCCGTCAAAACCACTACCAAACGTTGACTGATCTTTTTAATCGTTAGCGATTACTTAAAGATTTAGTTTTTAAATTTATTACCGTATTCTTAGGAAATTAGATGTAACTATTCGTAAAGTCGACCCGTGATTTTTCCCTTAAATGTAAATATAATCTTTGATTTGAAATTCGTAATATTTGGATTTTAAAAGTTGAAGTTGGTTTTAGGCACGAATTATATAACTTTTCGAGTTATGAGGCTGTTAATTTCTACTTTGTTATTTGAATTAAATGTTTTATCAAAAGTCCTGATAATGTTTTGTACCTAGAGCTTTAACGTTAAATTTTCGTCGTCCTTTTTTTCATTTATCCAAGTAGTGTTTTAAACGCGTTCTAATGTATATTACTTCTATTTAACTTTCGGTTTTTTTTTTTTCGGTGGTCATCTGCGCTGATGTCGTTTTATCGGTTCATATATAATAGAAAGAAAGGGTCTTATTAGTTTAGTTATTTGGCTTCGAGGTTTTAATTCTTAGTTGTCTTAATATAGTGTTTGACTTGAGTGGTACAAAACGTCGTAAGACTATTAGTAATTTTAATAAATATTTTAGAATTAGCGATACTTAATGTTTTGAAAAGACTATTCTATATACCCGGCTCCTTTCATACGATTATTTTACTTTGCAATGGCAAAAAAAAGTATGTAGATCATTGTAGGACCATTTCTAGTATTAAGGGCATCGTTAACTTTATGTCGTACCGATTCCTTTCATAGTTTGTTCATTACGTTTCTATAAGCTACAACTCTTTTTTGAATACTTACTAATGTTGGATATTTACTCGTTAGACTTAGGTATATTTTAAAGACTAATAACGTTAATAATAAGCCTGCAGAGCCTATAATATCATACAGGCCTTTTAACGCTTTTTAAAAACATGACTTTGAATTCATAAAGCTTCCAATCTTCAACGTAAAAAAATCGTACGCTTGTCTAAGTAGAGCGTATACCCTTTCGATCTTTCTAACACTTTAATAAACCTTTGCAAGTACTTATTTACACTAAATTCCTATTATTTAACTATATTCTTAAAACTTCACTACTACAAAGTTGGTATTAGTATCATGAACGACGATATTAGGTGGGTCCAAGTAAGTGTCAATTTACAATATCCCTAACATTTTTTAGGTCTCCTTTGCTAATAGGGATTTTAGAAATTTGACTTCTTAAAAAGTGGTTGCGAAGTTAATAAAATCAAAAATAGGTTTGTTATTTAACTAAAAAGTATCATTTAAAATCTAGTAGGTACTGTCTTTGTCATTTTTTGAGTGTAAAATTACATTTTGGGGGGTCTTAAGTATGCATTTGATAGTAACGGTAAAGTTTTTTGATAAACTTGAGAATAAAGTATTCCATATCTTTATGCCTTACGAACTTCAAAACTTTATATATTATATTGATGGCAGATTGGTTTAAACGCCGGTGAAATTAACGTATGTAAAACTTTGTTAATTTTGATATTATTTTTATACACTTTAAAGTTAAAATTATAATTCCCCCTACTTGGAGGCGTGAGGAAACCTTCAAACGTTTTCAATTAGCTTATCAGCATTAACGTTAACATTAATGCTAAGTGTTCTTGTATCCTCTAAATAGAAAAGGAAAGAAGTAGGGGATTTAAAGATGCAAAACATAATTAATCTAATAATAGTCTAAACTACCGTTATTCCTAGTAACTATAGTTGTTCGCCTAGGTTAAAGCCAACTTTAGCTTTATCAACATTTTGACAGTTTATTTCGGTAATAGTAATGCATTTCCTTTACAACGCTACGTAATATGAATAGCCTTTTGTTAGGTAAACTATTGCCACTATGTTTGTAATAATATTTCAGAACGTTTGGTATACGTAACGATTACGGAAGTTAAAGGTATATTAGGAGTTAGTGGTTTGGTTTGGGTAAAAGTCAAGGTTTTCACCACTTAAACGATATAAGAAAACGTAGTCGGCTAGTTTCTAGGCCGCTTTAAAATTAGTATTTTTATGATATTTTACTTGTTTAGGGTCATCTTTACTATTAACGGTTTCTTTTTCTTCCAATTTTGCTATGTAGTTTTAGTGGTTTTACCTGAAAGTAGTAGGTTATTAAATATGGTACATTACCTATTTATTATTAGGTTGGTAAAAAGGTAACGAGTTGACCAATAACTGGATTTACTAAAAATTCAACATTTGTTTCCATTAGTACAAAGATAGTTTTTGCGGTTAATCGGTCCGTTTAAATCTTTCTCTCGTTAACAATAGTATTATTGTAGTTTTTAGTCCGAGGTGATTAGGCTAAATATTGAATATTACGGCCGCTCGTACTTAAAATCAACGTAATTTATCATGACATGGTCTTTTTTATTTACATTATGGAAGTTATTAGTTTAGTGGTACAATCCAAACTAATTGGGTATTCGTGTTATTACAGTGGTAAAAGAAAAACGTAACTGATTAAAAAAACCTTCACAAATGATATTTAGGCGTTATAAAATGTATTCGAACTTATTAACAACGGTAATAATTACCCGTACCTATTAGCGAAACGTAGTGTTGCTAAAGAAGGCTTTAACTATCGCTTACTAATATAATATAAGCTTATTAAGCATTTGATTTAACATATTTATCGGTATTTCCTCCTTTTTTGCTATTATTGTAGTTTACTTCATAGTGACCTAGTCCGTATAATATTATGTAAAGTATATATCATATTCAAAGTAGCTTTTTATGCCTCCATAAATTTCGTGTAAGGTTGTTATTCTTATTAGAAAGGTTAAATAATGATTACTGACATGTTTTGTAAAGATTTCAGGAAATAATGAGTGAAAATTGAAAGGAGGAACTTCTATTTACTCATAGATATTCAAAAAGGGTATTATTTCTATATCAAGAAGGTTATAGAGCTTTATATCATACTTTTTTACATGAATCCAGATTTTGGCGAAGTTTGTTAAAAGCTTATAATCAATATTGATTATTTTTTCGAAGTTTGGAAAAAGGTCGCGATAATTGTCCTAGTTTTCGTTAGTATTTCCTAATAATTTAATCCTTAAAGCTTTCAAATCGCGGTGTTATGAGTAATTGCCAATCGTCTAGCTCTATTGGTAAAATCCTATAGTTAAACCTACAGTGGATTCGCAAGTATAGATATACCTACCGTGGGAAGAAATTTGAAGAATTGAGCGATTTTAAATAAAAGTTTAAGAAGGAATAAGTACTTAGCCGTAAAAGGGGTTTTAAGGAATTTAACAGTCTTATTTTATTAATCAGTAAAGGATGCCGACGTTAATTCCCTTTTCTGAGTTAGCCATTATTGCTTTACGTCCTTTTCCATCGCTCAAAACGTATCCCACGTTTTTACATAAAAGTGTTAGGTTAACGAGCAGGTTAATAGGTTCCTTATTGTTAACGCATAAAGAAGCTTGATTTAGTTAGTGGTAAAGGGGAGGTCCCTTGGAACGCGTATGAGGGCGTTAAGGGTTTTTAACGCTCTTTTCTTTTAGGTATAGATTTTAAGTGTGTTTTTAAGTTGGACCAGTTGTTAAAGGTTTTGGTTAATACTTATATTTCTAGACGAATAATCTTTGCTTTTAGTTTAGTCTTAACTCTTTTCTAGATTTTTTTTACGTATTAGAAGTCCAATCTCTAAAGAATCCGCGGAAATTTTGATAAGAGTTTTAACTGCGATTATAGTTATCATTATCTTGATCGAAGATATAACTGCCGACGAAGTTAATTAGGTGTTGTTTCTTTGAGTCTTTATCAACATTTGGCCTCCAAAATTCCTTATTATAGTGCTTGATAAAAAGGGGTCCGAGGGTTTTAATTGCCTCATTTTTAGCAGGGTTGTTAAGGTCCTCGAAGTGAGGGTTTACGTTAGTCATTTTGATATTTTGGTTGGAGTAGAGTTTGGTTATTTAACATGAAGTCGCGCGACGTGGTTTTTTTGGCGCGACTTGACGATTTTTGGTGTTTTTGTCCAGTGTAGCGATTTTGACGATTGAATTGGTTTAGGGAGGGGGAAAAGAGTGAAGTAGAGGTAAAGGTTTAGTGTAGGAGATACAGGCGAAGGTCGTTTGTTATTGGTAAAAATTTTTTTTTTTTTTTGCTTGGCCGTATAACTTAGTCGTTTCTATAGTAGTAGCACCTGTAGTAGTATTAACTCAGTCGTTTACGAACTTGTCGAACTTTGAGACTTTTGATAGTTAATCTTAACGTTTTTAACAAAGATCTTTGGTGAAGATTTTTTGGTGTTTTTAATAGAAATACCGTCGTTACCTTTTCGTTTTCTATAGAAACTGATAAAGCTTAAAGATTTCTTTTTACTTCTTGCTGTAGAGAATACTATAGTAGTAAAAGCTCTTCGTAAAAATCTTTCCTTTATTCCGACGATAATATAGGACTTGATAACCGGAAAATAACTTCTTTTTCTATTTAGCCTATCTGTGCTTAACCTAATAGGCACTAATTGGTATTGGTAGGGATTTAGACGTTATAAAATTGTCGATTCGATTGGTCAAAGTAATAGTGATATTGCGTAGTCAAGTGGTGAATGTTATAGTTCGACCTATAATGATAAGCCAAGTAGATGCCAAATAGAGTTTACTATTGAGGTATAGCGGAAGACTAGGAGGGGCTACCGTGGCCCCTCGTACGAGACCTAAGGGCCTGGACAGTGCCCAGCCCGTCACGTGCTCTCATACGTGCCATGTACGGACCGCGTTCGATCCGTGTTTAGACTAGGCCCTGACCAGATACTGCATATTCCATTACGTGTATAGTCACGTAACCTATAAACTCAATGGCCAACGGCTTGAGTCTATAATAGTAGATGTATTGATTTAGGTTTAGCGGCTCTTTAATGAGTCTGCACAATAATTTGTATGACTAATTTCTTGGCACGTGCCCTAGTTTGAAGTAAGCGCATACTGTACTTGACTTACAGCCAATATAGTAGAACCACAAACAATACACTCAGCTTGCAGTTGATATAGTCAACTTTACTGTAAGTACAGTTGACCTACTGCACTGCAATTACTTCTATTCCAATACACCTAATATTTGTTATTAGCTACTTAAACTACGTATTTCACTTTATAAAATCACTATTTATCGTTTATATTACACATTTTAATGTTTCAATTCACAACTTAATATAAACGTTACGATTTTTCAATAACAGTTTTTTTTTTATATCTTTATTTACATATAAGCCGGTTTATACTATCAAACATATAAATAAAAGGAACTTAATTGTTGTTGAAAGGGGAAGAGGAGGTGGAAGTAAT
>JASMMZ010000009.1:9460725-9520120 GCA_038502455.1 Anisogramma anomala
TTGTTGTTGTTGTTGTTGTTGTTGTTGTTGTTGTTGTTGTTGTTGTTGTTGTTGTTGTTGTTGTTGTTGTTGTTGTTGTTGTTGTTGTTGTTGTTATTGTTGTTGTTGTTGTCATCGTCATCGTTGTTGTTATTGTCGCTAACGTCGTCGCCTTAAGGAAGGTTTAGCGCATCCCGCGCCTTAGGTTACATACCTTTAGGCAAAGAGCGGAGGGGCAAGTCGCTCTCCTCACTACGACAAGTGAATATATCATAGAACTTACCTATTTTATATAGACATAGGCTCATGCATCATGTGGTGATAACATTAATGGTCTCCGTAAGCCGCATATTGGTATCTAGCAATAAATAAGTCTAAGTTTCAGATTACGTGTTAAAAAAGTGAAGCAACTTATCGTAAATACGGTAGGTAGATAGAAAAACATCCGCGAACGAAACTAATACCACCGGGATGGACTTATATCGAGCACCGCCTCGTTAATAAAAATAACAATATACGAATACATCTCTATTATAAAGGGACTAAGGCCGGAGCTGTCGCTCAAGGTAGTCGGATTTTGTCTATAAACCTCAATGAAGAGGGAAAATAGAAGTCCTTGATAGGTAGCTATTATGAAGCTAAGATGGTGTAATCCCGGTCACGTGACGTATAGAACTACTAGGGTTGGATTCCTAGTAATATTAGCTAGGAACTAGCCTATAATATAACCCCTAAAGACATACACCCCCCTCTCCCCCCTTTTTTTTTGTGTTATACGCGGTGTAAAAAGTATAAAAGAAGGTCATCGCGTTGATTAAAACGTTGTGGTGTTGTGTAAAAGGGGTTTGGCCGGAATATTACGTAGAAGATGCTCTAGCGCTCCCCATATAAATAATCTTTAAACTCCAGTTTCAAAACAGAAGTTTTTCTTTATCTTTTAACCTTTAACCTTTAACTTTTGGTGTAGTATTGGGTATTATAACCCTTTTTGTTATTATTGTTAACCCTTTAACCTTTAGTATAGTCTTATACGATAAATTCCCAACTCGCTGCTAATGTTGATAAGGCTATTCAAAATATAGGTTTGTTTGTTTGAAAATTACTTGGTCTTTATTAACGAGTATGAATTCTCCTGCCCTACGAGTTATTAATATGTATTTCAACGGAACCCGTAAGTAAACGTACTATAAGTGCGTTTATAAGATAGCGTATGACCTGGAGAAATTTGTTAGAAAACCGAGGGTAAGTAATTTAAATAGCTGCGAGGAAATTATTAACGAATGGTTCAATATTAGTATTTGGTGTCGTTTTTATTTCGTTGGGGCCATAAGCCATGGCTTTGGTTATTCCTATACATCTTTAAATCTAAATCTAAATATAAACGAAGTTATAAAGGAATTATCTGAGGCGTATTTAGCGTTTGATTCTTAGAATCAGAGTAAATTCAGGTTTTTATAAGCCGTTTTATAAGTGTTAACAAGCGGTTAGAAAGCGTATAATCCTAGATAATCGTTATGAAGAAGGTTATAAAAGTACTTCGTGTTACGTAGCGGAAAGTGGATACTTGGAGCGGGCCTGGTTTTATTCCCGTTACCCCTATACGCTTCGATAGCCTATAGATTGTGTAGTTAATAAATAAGAAACGTATTATTTAAGTAATTCCCTCGTAATAAGGTAAAAACATAGAGAACTCGGCTAACGAGCGATGAGGAAACCTTATTATAAGCGATATAAAATCTTATTAAGCTTTAGAAACATATTAACACGAATTTATGTCGTATAGACATTAAGTTAAGCAAGTAGATCGAAATACGCAAAAAGCTCCTGAGTAAGAATTTAAATTAGGATTTTTAAGATATAATATAATAGGATTCTTCATCGTTTGGTTATTCGTTTTTATCAATATCAATACGCTTATTTGTTATCCATTCGTTAACGGCTTATACGTCGTTGTATTTCGTAAAGTAAAGTACAAATATTAAACTTGTTTACGGGTGAGTCGTAAGTTCCCGTCGTTATATTTAGCTGATTCGTAATGCGATTCGAAGGTATTGAGTATTACAGTGTTAGAAAAGCTTAAAAGCAGCTTTTATATTAGGTGTATATAACCTAACAATTTAACTAAAACTTTCTGTTTCGATAGGTTATAAAGTTGATTAAGTTCAACTTGGAGTTCGTTACAAGCTCGTAGTATAATTTAGACGTAGTATTTCGGTTTTGTTCTACCGTCATCGCCGATAACAATTACGGCTTGCAGTTGAAAGTCTCGAGTTTACAGGATTCAAATCGGATTTAAAACGGCTCGTACGAGTTAATTTATATTAGATCGTGGATGTTTCTCGTCTAGTACTTCGAGTTTAATAATAATATGAGAGTCTATTATACGCGTTATTTGGTACTTATCGTAAAGCTAATTTAATTTCTTGAAAACTTGGTTCAATTTATGGTTTTTAAGAAGAAATTAAACGTTGTCGTTAACTTAAAACTATTTCCAAGGGAAACGTTACTTATCAACGACTCTTTATACGTTATTACGTAGTAATTATTACAACTTATACAAATTTTGTAGCTTTGCTAATACGTTAAATAAGGTCTTCGGATTTCGTGTATAATATTGTAATTGGGACGAAAAAACGTTATATCAATTGTATAGGATTGACGTATTAACTATAGTTTATAAAAATGGATCAATACTAATAGTAATCGTATCTTTATTGTTGAACGTTAATTAACAGTTAGGTAATAAACAGTTTTAGTCGAGTTAGGTATAAATAATGAAAGAATGTAAATACGTTGAAACCTTTTAATTTACGCGTTCGGTTACGCCGTTAGTTTCGAGGTAAAAAGTAGTATTTAATCGTTTCTTTACCTTAATTAGTTAATAATTTTTTTTTTAAAAACCTATCGGTTTAATTTAAACCACAGTTATTAATAAACATACGGAGAAACCTGTAAAATCATTAATAATAGCTCCAAAATAGTTTCGCGTAAGTTTCAACGTTTATAATAGTTATAACCTCAAAGTTAACGACTTTATTTAATCGGTTTGTGATAATTATAAGGTAACGTAGGTTATTAATACGTCTTCAAGGTAGGTTGATTATAAAATCAATAAAAAGTTTGCTTTTCAAGCCTTTCAATCATCGGAAGGGGTTCGAAAAGTCTTTTCCGATAGTATTTACAATATGTTATATGCTTATAAAGGTCGTAGTTCGGTTAAAAACGGCGGATTACACGATATAAACCAGGTTAAAAGTATGTTTTGAAAATAATATCAATAGTAACTTCACGATCTGAAAAACCAATAAGAAATAAATTATAGGTAATTTGAATTAGCAAAGTAAAGATCGACTTGAAAGTAGGTACCTAAATACGGTTACGAAACCATAAAACCCTATAGTAGTTTACTAAATAAACCGAAATCTAAAACTTTAACGTCTGATCATCATCAGTACGGATATCCGCTTGGAAATATCGGTAGCTCATATATATTATACGTACCAATATGTAGTAGGTAGTATTACGTATAATAATAGCGTCTTAATAACGTTAAAAGTTAATGCCAATAAAATGTTTAGGGATTTTCGAAATGAATTTGCCAGGGACAGTTAACTAAAAAAACATATATACGCGAAAGAGGTTCGGAAACGGATTATTGTGGGCGTAATAATTGAAATTTTTGACCTAAAGAACGAAGATCAGAAAGGCCTTTAGAAATATTTTGATGTCGTCGTAAAAACGTATCAGGTTGCATATAATCTGTTGGTTCATTATAAATTAACCGAAAATCAAATTTCGAAAGACGTTTAAACTAACGGATTTATCGTTTGAAAAGCTATCGTATAGTCATTAATTATTTCAATATTAATAATTTATTAAAATTGTAAACGGGCGTACCGCGCCGAAAAACTCCGCATTTCATGTTTTTATGTAGATTATGATCGCGAATATGTTTCTTTTGTAGATTTTGTAGTTATATTCGACGTGAGGCAAACGACGAGAGTAATACGTTATTTGGCGTAAGTTACTGTGTTCGTCGCGATAAAAAAAAAACCTTTTAAATCCTAATAAAAACAGTCGGCTTTTTAAAAGATGTCGCGGTTAAGGTTTTATTAGAAGAATATAGGTTTGAAAAAAAGTTAAGTTTAAGCCATTCGAAAATAGCCTTTTCCAAGTGCCCCTAACAAAAGGAGGTGCCCTTAAGAATTAGCCGAAGTAATAATTTAATAATAGTCGAATAGTCATAGATAAAATGCCGGTAAAAGTTCCCGAATTTAAAAATCCTTTATACTTCTAAAACCGACATGGGAGCCGCTTATTCCCGGATAACGCGTAGCTTTTCTAGGTCTATACGTACGCTGACATTAGCCTCCATAACGAATCCCTGATATTTAATCTTTTAAACTCCGAATTTATATTTAGAAATATTAAAGTTTAGTTTCACGATACTTTAAGTGTTGAGGATTTATTTAACCTTAATTAGGTGCTTATCGAAGGTACCGTTGGGGTGAATAAGGATATTATCAAAATGAACGAAATGACAATATATGAAGAAAGGCGTAACAAATTATTAATATACCTTTAAAAGGGAACTGAGGCATTTAAAAGACCCAAAAAGGTAATGAGCTATTCGAAAAGTCCGAAATATATATGAGGTACAGTTTTTCATTCGTTTCCCTTCTTAATACAAGGCTTATTGAAAACGGCTGTAATATCAAGCTTAATAAACCACTTGGCTTGTAAAATATTCGTAAACGTATATTTAATGAAAGGAAGCGGGTAACGATTCATTTTCGTCATAAAATTAACCCGATAATAATCGATATAAAAACGTAACCTACCTCCGGCTTTCTTGACGAAAAGAACAAAGGTACTCTTTAAAAAAGCTGTTTGTTTGAATATAGCTTTATATAAATAATTCGATTAACGTTTTACGTAATAAAAAAGATTTTTATGCAATATACTGTATAAAGAGCCCTATGAGGCTTTTAAGGGTTAGCCTTAGTTATTGGTATAAAAAAAGATTTCGTAATTTGTTTCGAGGCGTTAAAGGGGTAACTTATTGTTATTGTCCGACTTACGGTGGTAAGCCAAGTAGGTGACAAATGGGATTTACTATTGAGGTGCGGAGGAAAACTAGAAGAGGCTACCGTGGCCTAACGTGTAGGACCATTGGGTAAGGCTAATGCCCAGCCCATTACTTGCCCTTACACGTTCCGTACACGGATCGTTCCCTATCTATATACGGACTGTGTCCGGCCTATACCCGAAACGTGCCCTGTCTGCGTCCGGGTTAGTCCCAGTTCGGGTCCAGGCCAAGTGTTGCCTATCCTGTTACATGTATAGTTACGTAACCAACAAACTTAATGGCTAACGGCTTAAGTCTATAAAATATCCCCTCCTCCCGAATGCTATAGGGAACGCGGCATCTTTTTGAATAAATACTAGACGCGGGCCGTACCCGCCCAGTACGCGGGTCGAATGTAAGCCGATAACACTATATCTGACACATCGTATAACGCTTTAGCCAATCCGCTCCCAGGTTGCCTACACCGTATAACGTACCCATTAACGCATCATATAATGTATCCTTCTTACCACTGGCGTCGTATAACGTACCTTTTAATGCGTCATATAATGTAGCCTTTTTATTATCGATATTATATAACGCGTTATATAAAGTTACGCTTTTACCTTTAATGCTATATAATGCTCCCCGTATAACACGTAACCCCTATTAAATCCGGTCCGCTAATCCTTATAAATACTAACGTTCCCCGTAGTCTCGAAAACTTTCTCCTTTTCCCTTTTACACCACTGACCCCCTTTATTAACCATTCCCCTTATAACCCTTTCAAATCTCTCTTATATATATTAACCAGCTATTTGCACCAATATATCTTACTTTTTTTCTTTTAACTTATTATTATAGACTACGTATATAATGGTTTTACCTTAAATTACGTTACCACTGGCATCCTTAAAAGGAATAATAAGCCTCCCGATAAATTATACTACTCTATTATATACAAATAACCCATTACTAACTATTTGTTATAACCCCTTCGCATTATCAAAGATATCCTAGTCTTAAAAGATAATAAAGATAAAATTAAGCTTTTCTCGTTATAAGTTAAAGACGCCTATATATTATATATTAATCGTTTTCTAAACTTTAACGTTTTTTTTGTTTTACGTCCGAGTTTATCGAGCGTAAAGGTATTGTGTATATCGAAAGGTTTATAACAAGGTAAGCTTATAAATGACTTTTGTAAAAGATTAGTAATTAACTCATTTTCGCAATATATTCAAAAAATAAGCTTGTTTACGGAATCACTCGATTTACATACCCTTTTACGCTAGTTAGTTGTTATGGTAAAGGATGGAGACTATATTCTGTCCCCTACGTGTAAGCGTTAGAAAGATGTCCTAGGTTATCAACCTGTTTTTACCCTCGCCTTTTCTCACTTAATTAATTAGTTTGTCTGGCTTCATAATGTCCGAGCGTAAAAAGTTCCTACTATACCGGCCGTATAGGCCGCCACTCCTTTAACTATACGCTTACGTTGCCTTTTCTTTCCGGGTCCACCTTTACCCCGAACATTTCCGTCACCTTTTATTATATCGCCTATTTATAAAGAAAAAACGCCTTCGGCCAACCGGGCTTTAGTGCGTAACGTCTTCACCCCGGCTCCATTTGACTACCGTTATATACCCTTCCTTAATTTTGGCCTAAATGGCTAAAATAATATAGCCATTTAGGTTATATTTCTTGTGGCTAATATAGGTCACGGCTTATAAAATATTACGAATGATGTCTAAGGCTTAATTATATGATTTCTAATTTTACTCATTTTTTATTTGTTAACCCTAGATAGTAGTAAGCTTATCGAGCCGATTACGAGTAAACGTAAGATTGTGTCCGGGCCGACCGCGTTATCCGCGCTTAAATTAATATATTACAGTTTTTGGTAACCCGTTTAAAAGGTTACTCCCTAAACTCCGCCTCCCGCCTTTCTTCTCGTTAACTGTTATATAACGTATGTAACGCCTCGAAATATTCCTAAACTAACGTTCCTTTATTATCGCCTACGTCGCTTTACGTTTTTAATTTTAAAAGCATACCGAACGGGTTTTTTTTAAAAAATAACTAACTGTAGTATCGAAACAATTGACCACGATTACCACGGCCCCTTAAAAAAAGTTTAAAAGGCATAAACTCCCGTTATAATCGTATTATTATCCAGTCATTAAACTTAAACGGGTCCCGTTAACTAACGACCAAAACGTCGTTTTAAGTCTAATTATTTCAATTCGTTGGCGAGTTCGCGGTACTTTTCTAAGGTCACGACATAATTTACCAAGCTAATACCTGTCGTAATCAATTTGTTACGAATACGTAATGATACGCAGGAATGTAAGTAGTTGCACTTTATAGCCGAAAACCATTCTAAGCCGCCTATTTAAGTTAAAAGTATTTTAAACCTAATATCAAATAATACCTATTGGTCTTTATTACTTATAACCAAACTTTTGAACTCAACTAATACCTTTTTCGCGCGGTAAAGGTTATCAAACGCCGCTTTAATATAATATAAAAACTTCCCTATATCGTATATACCTTCGTATTCTTCGACTTCGTAATACGCCGTAACCGCCTACTTTACCGCCGCCGTATAATATCCCTATACATAAAAAAACGTATGCCGACCCTTTTAAATTTACATTTTATCCGCTTTCAATATTAATTTAATTGTTTAACGTATCGCCGTCTACGTAAAAGCAAATTCGTCAAATTCTAGTTATTCATGTCGTTTTCGTTCGCCTTAAACCGGTGAAAACACAACGTGAGTCGCGGTCAATTCGGCTTCGAATTACTAAATCTTCGCGACAACCTAAAGAACTCGAACGTAGGGTCAATAGTTAAAGTAGATTTACCCGGTAATTATAGTTGTTTTACGGCCGACGTGATATGGTTAATAGTATCTTATAAACGAAAAATATCGGCTTAAGTTAGCTTCGAAGAGTCCAAAGGTATATTTATAAAAATGAAAAACTAGGTATTTGTCAACGGCTTATTTTCCCCAATACCGCTAAAGTATAACGCCGAATGATTAACATTTGTTATAGATTCGTTTATCGTACGTAATATTTTTTCGAAAAAATAAAATAAAACCTTAATAGTATGTCATAATTCGACCTACAGTGGTAAGCCAAGTGCCAAATGGGATTTACTATTAAAGTGCGGAGGAAAACTAAAAGAGGTTACCGTAGCCTAACATATAAGACCCTTAGGCAAGGCCAATACCCAGACCGTCACGTGCCTTTACACGTGCCATACACAAACCGTGCTCTATCTAAACACGGACCGTATCCAGCCTGTACCCAAAACGTACCCTATCCGCACCTAAGCTGGGTCTAATCCGGGTCCAGGCCGGGTGCTGCCCATCCCATTACATGCAAAGTCACGTAATTTATAGACTCAATAACCAACGGCATGAGTCCATAACACTTATCGTCAAGAGCTTTATCGAATAAAGGGGCGAATTTCTTAAGGTCATTGGAAAGTTTATTCTAAATAAAAACGAACGGTTTTGGGGCAAATACTTTAGTAATAATTTTGAGGGAGACGGCGGCGAACCGCTTAGTAACGGCTCGGTTCATACCGGCCTTTCGAAAAATGGCGTAAAATGTAGCGGCGCCGACCCCTTTCGGCGATTTTTAAACAGGCGCGAATCACCGTTTTCAAACGCGATAATTACTGGCTCATTTTAAAAAATAACATATGTTTTAAAACGTCGTAAATAACTTATCAATATTTTATTTAAGTTTTACCTAAAATAACGTTATATTATGAAGAGGAGACGATATAAGCTTATATCTAGTAACAGTATTTATTAAAGTTGATATTTAAAAATGTTATAAAAGAAATAAATCGCAGGGGAAAACCGGGCGCTTGATACGTAATTTCGCCGAGTTATTGTATTAGAATAGAAAAACACAGTAACTTTAAAAAATTGGTAAACTATTTAATTATAGTGTTATAGCATTTACAACCTATATTTGTTAGAATATGGATAAAACAAATGAAATTGTAAAGTAAATTTATCATAAATAGAAAGTTATTTAAAAGTTAAATCGAAGTGACCGAGTCTAATTAACGTTTTACCAACTTTTATACGTAATTATATACAAAAGTTACGCTTTTTCTTTTTTAAGGTTAATAAGATTTTCGGATAAAGTAAAATAAATTCCTATAACGGCTTTAATGTTAAAGTCGTTTAGGCGTTATGTTGGATCCCATTGGCAGATTCGGATATAGTGGCTATCTACGCTATAACATAAGCATAACCCGAGGTTTTTACGACGGAAAAGTTCCGAGTAGTTGACCTAAGCGGCGCGCCGCTTAAAATCGGCTCGAAAGGCATTTACGTCCATTATAATCATATCGCTCTAATTATCCTAAACTGATACGTCGCCATTATTATTCCCACTACGTAAAATGCTCCTAATAATAGTAGTAATAATACCGCCGTAACAAATACGGAGGTTATAAAGGTATCTATCGATAAGTTGGATATGAGCGATCTATTAGTTGTAATCCGCGGATATATCGAAGGGTAGTAACGTATTAACAAGTATATTATTAATAATTCCTTCTGAAATAACGAGTTTAGCGGCGAATCTCTAAGCTATACCGCCAGCTTTGGCGAATAAAATCTTTTAAACGTTTAAAAAAGCGTAAAATCGTTCTCCAGTTCCCTGTTTTATATTCGTAAGCCGAGAGATAATTACTTTAGATACGTTAGGATCGTAGTAATAGGCGCAAAACATAATTATAAAGACATTAGAGTCGTTAATACCGCAGTAGCCTTCATAGGCATAATAACTTTTTATAATAATTTTATAAAGCCCTTTAACTATGAATAGATAACGTAAAAGTATTTTTTAATATCAATAAACTTTTAATTCCGATGTAATTTATGTATTATTGTAACTCTCCATATTGAAAATCGTAACTTAATACCAGAAAACTTAATCTATTAATCAAAAGATATATGTTTAAGTTATTAACGCTTATAAAAAGGGATGCCGGTATCGTAATGGAAATTAAAAAAATACGAATCTTCGTCGTCTGAAAAGTTAACGCGGTCCTCGGTAAAGAGCGATATATTAATAACGTCATTCGTAACGTACTTAAAGGGAACTTTTTGAAGGGAACGTAATCCCGAAAATATAGGCGAACCGGCATCTTTGAGCTATCAAATTATATTTGTTAACGTGTTTAGTACATCATTATTCCGTTCTTTAAAATGTAAAACATGCTTCCAAACGGCTTAATTTCACTCGATAAGTTTTGTACGTAAAACATCGGTAAAATATTCGTGTTAAGCTATAAGGTAATTATATTAGGCTCTTGAGACGCTTTTAAATCATTTTAACGCGTACGTCGAGGAATTACTCTAAGACTTTAGAGTCTAAATTCGGTGGGTTGAGAAATAATAATATAACCTTAGGTTATAAACGTTAATAGGCAGTTAAAACCCTATTGAAAAGGAATTGAGGTTTATATATAAAGGGACTAAAGCCGAAGCTATCGCTTAAGATGGTTGGATTTTGTTTATAAACCTCGATGAAAAGAGAAAGGAAAAGTCTCTGTTAGGGAGCTGCTATGGAGCTAAGATAGTGTAATCCCAGTCACGTGACATGTGGAAGCGTACTCTCATGCGGCTTCCTCCCTGCTCCAAAGCATCGCAAGAGCATGTAGAACTACTAGGGTTGGATCCCTAGTAATACTAGTCAGGCACTAGCCTGTAACATCCGTTTTAACGACACTCGTTAAAAAAATTATCGGCGGCAGTGAAAGTGATGTAAGGCATGTAAAGCGTTGCTCTGAAAATGTTTAGGAACGTTTAGCTTAATCCAGCACTCCAATTTCCTCTTCCTTAAAACGGTCACCCTATGTACCTTAATATAACACAACTCCAAATGTAGAATTAGTTTTATTGTATCAGTTTCGTTTACAAAAACACTAATATATATTACGGGTTGAAAGAAAAATACTACGTATTATATTACAATTTATCGATAATACGTTTACAACGTTTAATCGGCGCGACAAATAATGGCGGCGTTTCTACCCAAAGCGAATAGGTAAGGTCAATAACTTTCTGCTTTTATTACTACTACTACTACTCCTATTTTTTATGCTATTAATGCTATTCCAACTTAGTCAAAAAATAAAACAAGGAGCAGAAAGGGGGAGTAAGAGCTGTTAGGGTGGAGGAACTAAAGGAGGACTTACTAATAGCTTGAAGAAATGTGGCAGCAGCAACGGCGGTAGCCTTAATAATGCACGCATATTGCTGCATTATACGGCGCCGCTTATTATGTAATTTATAGAACGGTTTGTTGTATAAAGTAATTTAGATTTGTTGATTAAATACGAAAGCATAATATGGTTAATTAAGGGTAGGCCTAAAAACAATAACGTGTTATTAGAAAAGAAAAGAGAGTTTTGCTTAAATTTTCCGGCGATATACCACTTTATATCAACTTCATAATACATAATATCGACAATTACACCTTCACAAGATTCGCCATTCCTTTAAAACAAACCACAACCTATATTACATTACCCTTATGAAATAACTAACCATTATTACTACTAACCTATAAATATAGTACTTTTTGCATAAAGTAAAGATTGCTAGTATAAATACTACTATTTAAGGTAGATATTACTATATTTAATAAGCGTGAAGGAGCACGTTAGCGGAGTGTATGGTAAGGGGTTACGGCTTAGATAAGAGTATCTAAGCTCTTATTTAAGGCGTGCACTCTCCAAGTGCTTCTTCTTTCTCTTGCATCTTTTGTCCACCATTACTACTATCCTTGAATACTATATTGTCTTCTTCATACGTTGACGTAAAGACTTAACCGATATCAAGAAAAGTTTAATGAAGATTTTTTTTAGTATTTTGTCAATAGCGATACTATCGCTACCTCTAAACTACCGTGAAAAACCAACGCAATCCAGAAGTTTGCTCTACTTACTGCCGAAAAAAAAACGATGCAGCTAGTAAAGGCCATTCGCAAAAATCTTTCCTATAACTTAATATTTCACAAAGCGTAACCAGAAAGTAGTTTCTTCTTCTACGTAGCTTATCTATACTTAATCTAATAAGCACTGATCAGTGTTAATAGGCCTTTGGATGTTGTAACATTCTCGATTTGAATTAGTCGAAGTAACAGTAGTTATGCGTGGTTAAGTGGTGGATGCATTGTTTTAAGTTTAGCAGACCGCTAGCCAGTCTACACACTAATTTGTAGGGCCAATTGCTTGGCCCGTGCCCCACATTGAATTGGGCACTCGACTTCAATTGACTTGACCGCACTGCACTTAAATACCATTCCAACAGAAGGATTGGTATATCGAAAATCAGTCCTTTTGTTATATAGAATTCCAATAATAAATAATAAGACAAATACGTACCTTTTGATATATAATTAAACCTTTAGAGTTTTTTGCATGATTGAAAAAGAGGCGTTGTAAAACGCCTTAAGACCGTAATCAAAGTCGGCTCCAACTATATGATACCTTCCGGGTGTATAGAAATAAGCACGTTAAACCTAAATAATACAACTGTTGGAACAGCAGTCAATGACAGTACAGTCAAGTCAACTGTACTGACTTTAAGTTGAATGTATTGACTGCAAGTTGACTGTATTGACTACAAGTCAATTGCAGTGGAGTGCCCAATTCGATGTGGGGCACGGGCCAAGCAGTTGCCCATACAAATTAGCGTGCAGGCTAGCGGTTTGCCAAACTTAGAAATAACCACACCACCACTTTCAATGCAATACACCAGTTACTTCGACCACGATTCGAATCGATTACGTTGCAACGATAAAGGCCTACCAACAACTTTGTTAACCTGATTCTCTCGTGCCTTTTCAATGATCTCATTGCCATTACCTTCCTGTCTCCTGTTCTCGAGACAACTACTTACCATATACGCACCACTTTTGGTTGAGGCTCAGAAAAGCAAGAAATTGCAAGTACCTTTCAACGAGTGGCAGCCTTGTGTCAGTTATTACTTAGATATCTAGATAGCCCTTGCCAAATTTGCAAGGGCAGCATGATAAAACATGAAAAAAATCAGAACCAAACATCCACAAGTAAAAAAAAAAACCCCGGACCGTCCAATACGACTGCCTAGTCGTCAGATATTTTCAATTTCCCAAATCTCGAAGAACTTGAACCATCATCATCCTCAATTCCATTCATCCTCCTCCACAATTTAATGCCCTGTACGACCTTATCCACAGTTAGGCCTTCCCGATCATTAACCCTTTGTACAACGACTTTTGCTTCGTTGAGCTTCTTGATATTGCTATCAAAATCGTCAAAGAACAGGATCTCAGTGGAATCGAACGGTAAATTATTTTTCTTTAGTTCCGTCTCAATTACCTGCAGGTGTATTGCCTTGCTGCTCTTCCCTTCGATGCCGTGGTTGGTCATGTAATCCCTGGTCTTGAATATTTGTACGCCGCCATTATCGCCCTAGGTGACGTTACAAACTTGTGAGACATGACCGATGTTTTGTGGAGCAATGGACACTTACATTGGCGATGTCCCAGATGGACACCATTTTATTTTCATTATCACGATTCTTTGGCCAAAGTTGTTCACCTTTGGTCGTCATCACCCACTCCTTGGAAGGATGCGGGATCTTCATAATTTGCAGCGCCTGCGTCAACTTGTCCTCAGGCCCTCCCGTTGAAGCAATAGCAAGCCGGATACCCGCCGCCAAGAGAGCTGTCAAAGCTAGCGGCACCCCCCTGAACAGACCCCAGGTATGGGCAGCTTGCTTCTCTACCCACCTCTCTCCTTCTTTCCCATAGTCGACGAAGCAGGACGGCGCACCCGCAACGGGTCCTATTTCTCCCGTGACGACGTGTCCGAACATGCACGGGATGAGGGTGAAGCCAATGTCCAAAACGACAAATTCGGGCCTTGGCAAGTCGTCCCTTAGGACGGGTGGGAGGTGAATCGGCCCACTGTTCGAGTCGGGTTCTTCGCAGTCCCACGCTATTGGCGAAGGCGCTTTTTTTATCCCACCCTTACAGTTGGCTTTCCAAAGACGGTGCCGGAATTCCTCATCCATCCGCTTTTCCAGAAGCCCCCAGGGTGTTGTCCGAGATTGTCCCCATACGAGACATGCCGTCAAGCAAACAACAAGGAATAGACGCATGTTGACAAAATTGTGTTCCGTGAGAACGAGTGAACCAGAAACAAACAGTTTCGACAGAAGAAACAGATGGTTGGAGAGTAGACAACGTGGTGGGTGACATCAAGCGAAGGTATTTATAATATACCGAGAAATTGTCCGCAGCCACAGCCTGCCTCACTAACCTGTGCAAAACCACGGTTCTTCTCTCACTAAAAATAAAAATAAAAATAGGGCTTTTGTTAGTTATAGCCAGGGAGTGACTTACCCCACGTACGAGTCTCTCAACTTTGCGATAAGATCTCAAGTCGAGTCAACCTCACTCACTATTCAACTCTATTAGGTAGTGCATGCAGTGGGTTGACGAGAATGACAAAGCCCGCAGGCGTTTCTGCGACTCGCGTTCATTTGAATGTGGGACCCATGAACTTTTCACAGGGCAAACGGCTGGTACATGGTCTACGAAAATAACAAGTCGTATATACGAATGATTTGGCTACACTCCCATGAAGAAAATGGAGTGTTTGAGACCTCTGTGCCTATACTTGCGACTATTTTGGTGTGTACTATGGTAATATACTGACTAGAGCGCTCCCCTGTCAGAAATCTGGTCTGTGCCACCCTAGTATTGAAACTTAACCAAATTTGGCCCAGCAAACCACATTTCTACTAGTACGTATCTGCCCGAGAAACGCAATTTTTTTCCTTATTAACAGTACAACCCACGATGGCTTCAACAATCGGATATCGCCCACGTGGCGTCCATATAAACCACCTTACCGAACAAGAACAACTGCTACAGTTAATGGCGCAGTGTTGCAAAGATGTAATTGCGGCTAATGGGATGAATATTCGATGGTGATAGCTTCAATGAATTGACTCTCTGAACATGCTAGGTACGTACTGTTTTGGGTGGGACTAGCATTCTTGGCGGGTGTGGCGCACGGACCAAAAATCTGACCAGCATGCATTCTATTACCCATAACACAGTAAAGTCAATGGCCGGATGTTGGGAGTGGATTCTGCGGCTTCTTATTTTTGTTGAACTATGGACCAACTTAATTTCCAACTTACAGCCGATGTTGACCCTTTTGGTGGATTTCATGCTCTTTGCTCGACGTTGTGCCCGTGAGATTCAAGCCCAGACCAGCTAAGCGAGGCGGCCATCAAAATTGTTTCACCGAGCTTCTTCCAACCGTGAATGACTGTGGGGTTGTTGAAAACAGCAATCGATTACACGTACTGCAAGGTACGCGCTCTGCAAGGTAAGCTATACGTAGTATACCGTTGAACGAAACTACCACCTTGTAAGTGCGTGTCCTTAAATGTGCCTGAGCGGTAACCTAGAACCTGTAACAACACACAAAGGATTGTCAATACATAGTTGGTAGAAGGGTAGTTGTTGAATTCATTGAGTGAGTACAGATTTGTAAGTTTGTACGGCTTGCTTCTTTTCTATACTACATATAATAGAATGTAAGGCTCGATAAACTAATATCAGGTATACTGGGATATCTAGGCTGTGCATTCTGTACCGTAGGGTGCGAACGCTGGATGTAAGGGTATATAATCATATGGATTCTTATAGAAGTAATCCTCACATTACCTTGCCAAAATTATTATGAGCAGGTTTTAGGCCCCCCCAACTTTCTCATTTCCGAATATTTGCCTATCCTTTTCACAACAACGTACGACGGATCTATTGGTATCCCCGCAAAAATTGCGATTCAGACGTCTGGTTACATCTCAGGAGAGAGATTTATCATGCACAACACCCCTCCACTCCCCCGAGACTTTGACATTATACTTACAAACACTATTCATGGAATATATTGCTTCATGTTCCTATATATACCGAAGTTTCAACTACCTGTAAAGTGAATAGAAACAGACGAATACAAGAAAGTAAGTTCAACGATGTTAGCATCGCGTTTTATGTACTGAAATGAGGATTAGCAAGGCTTTCAACCATTGGTAACAAGACCTCGCATACGGTTCAACTTCATTGTAAAGATAATTTTCAAAACGCTTCTACTCATTGTTTGAAACAAATTTGCGTATGTATTGAGAAATAAGTGAATATTTTCAAGCTTTTTTCTGGGGTGCCTGAATATATTTTCTGGGGAAACATACTTTACATGGTAACTTTGTCTATATGAAAAATAATCTGCTGCGTGTATTTTTTTGCAATATAAACATCTTCGCTTGTATTTGATTTTTGGTATCATTATTTGTATAATGCACTTCAAAATTGGAGGAAATTTTGTGGTTTAATCTATATATATGTACTACACTAGTACATTAGTTGAGGGTGATTCTGAATGCTAGTAAAAATCATTTTCGTGCTTATTCCTTAGTTTAAGTTTGGTTCATTTTTTGTGTTTTCGGTTATAATATAATATTCTACTTACTTAGTTATTTGTATTTGCATCTATAAAAATATCAGTGAAATTATTTAATTTATTGATTATTTTTACTTTATATATATTCTGGGCTTAACGTTTGCTAAATCAAATACTACTATGTTAATGTAGTTTTTTGCATAATATCGAATACTTTTCAGTAGGACTTAAACATTATTAACTTTGTACTATACTCCAAGCTTTAATATCAAAGTTTTTTTTGTGTCATATGAAGTTTTCTAACTTTATCAAATTATGATAGATTTGAATAAAAAGTAAGTAAAACCAAACTAAATCATTAATTTTAAGGATTTTATGAAACTGAGCGGAACTTTTCAATTGAATGAAATTGGATTAAAATATATCTTTTGAAATCCTATAAGCGCGATACTCGATTGATACTATTTAACGCATATGATTTCAATTAAGAATCATCGATGGCAAATTTTGAACCATTTCAAAGAAACAATAAAGAATTTACTTATTATTATAGCAATATTTCTTACCATCTTTTCAACAAATTCCAACAACAACAATATATCGTAAGGCTTACACTAAATTCTTATGCGTAAATAAAAGATGTTAGAGGGTTTCTGTCATCAAGCCAGTATCAAAGATAGGAGAACTCAATAGTATTGAGCTTTTATTAGGTGATTAAAAGTTGTAAAGCTATTTGTAATAAATATTGAAAGTAAATAATTATATTGACAAATAAAGAGGTATTTATTCGTTTTTTAAAAGAGTAAGAAGCATATTCTTATTTATCGACCTTTGCACTACATTTTTCTTCATTTCATCAAGAGGTTAAGATAAGGTTTAGCTGGTTTGTTGATCTTGTTCCATAACTTATATAAAACTCGATCGTATTGTGAATTTTGTTTCATTATTAAGATAAAAATATCATGTAACATTTTATTAACTTATCACTTCATTAGGAAAGAGAGACGGGTTCCTTGTTTAATGAATTGAATTTAAGGTTTTTAATGGATCGAGTAATTCTTTGACTTATTGCCTAATTGAACCACTATTGGGATAATAAAACTATTTTCCTTTATATTTCTTTCGCCTTGAAAAAATGCTATAGGTTTCTCCTTATTTTATCCAGCTAAACTGCTTTTTGAGATTATGCCTTTTTTATTTATTATTTCGAAAACAGTCATTAAACATCGTTTCTATAGTAGTTCTTTCCGCAGTATTAATTATAACAACTTTTTTTATGTTTTCAAACATTCGAGCTATAAAAATACTCTTATGCTCCTATTATAAACATCGTGGTTTTTCTTTCTGTGGTATAATTTCCAACGATTAGTTCCATTTAAAAACATTTATTTAAGGCTATATATTAATATGAGAAGTTCCAAGTCTTTCCTTAATACTGATTTCACCTGCTTCTTATTGATTGACTTTTGAAAATAACAAATTATAAGTTTCTTTCGAAGGAAACAAATGTTTTCATTATTAGTTTCGTTATATTCCAAAAATTTAACAGGATCAGGCCGATTTTGTAGCGCGAATGGTTCGTTGGAGTTTTAATAGGTTTAATGAATTGAACGTTTTGGAAAAAAAAGGGAAGGTTGTCGTCGGATAACCCGACACAACTTTTTATAAAAAGCGGCACGGAAACTATATTAGTTTCGTTCATATGATCGGTATTTTACGTTACCTCTACGGTAAAAGCTTTTTTTTTGAAACGAAAATTCGTCTGAAGAATATAGGCGTATCGGTAACGACCTTTAGCTACCGATTATATTTCTAAACATAATGAGCGTATTTAAGTTATATGACTTTATAAATATAACTTTTTCGTGAACGACGTGATCCTATTGCACAAACTTCGCGTTAGGTTTCTATAGACCGATTTTATTATGCAGAGAATTAGTTTTAACATATGGATAAGATGTTTTATAATCAATATTAGACGCGTATAAGTAGAAATCACTTTGAAATTCAAGGGTGTAAACTCCATTTGTTATAAATACAATCTAAGTTTATAGTCGTTTAAAAGTAATTGAAACATCGTCGGACAAAAAAAAGTTGATGATTATATACACAAAAACTAATTCAAGATTAGTGTTCAACTTAATCAGATACTATTCATAATCCTCGATAAATAGGAAGGAAAAATCGATGTTAAAAAACGACTTTAAAACTAATGATAAAGTGTTGCCTAGTTATATGATTGGCTATATATCGTTGATATATCTGGAAGCAACGTGAGAACATCATGAGAGCGTAGTAGTCGCCAGAGCTAGATCATTGGCAACCACTTACCCAAAAACCAGCCTGTGACATATACGGAATATTATTGAGTCGTGACATTTTCTTTCCTTGGATCCGTAATAATGTACAAAAGGAATTTTTATTTGATTTTTCAATTTACAGCCTAATTCGGTGTTAAATTAAGCGTGTTTCATTCTAATTAGCTTTCTGTCTTTTTACAAAGTTTTGAAATAATTCAACTCTTCTACATCTTCATAAAGGTTATATTGCTTCCTTTATAAAGCTTGTACATAAATGTTTTCATGCGTTTCGTCTTAGTATCTTTCACTAGGAATCTTCATATTAAGCTTGTAATTGCAATCTTTTCTAAGGTATACTACTATTCAAAAGACCTATTCAGTAGTTTATTTCATTCGATGATTGCTCGTTTTAAGGTAAAGAACTCATAAGATTGGATCATCATAGGTTTTACCTTTGAAGTCGAACATGAGAGATATGGATAATCTTTAGATTGAATCTAGCAAAAAATATATTTTCATATTGATTACTCATTACCCATAAGCCACTTTTACATGGTATACAATATATACTTTACAAATTAATTCCTATTGATTCGATGAGGTTCTGTCTATATCAAGAATATATGGTGGAAGAAATTGCGTTATTTTCTATTATCAAATAGTATATTATACTGTTTTGCATTCATTTATATAAACAGTCCAAGTGATATATAATTTGAATTTAAGTTAGCAACAGAAAAGAATCGAAACCTTTTAATTGTAAATTATTCGTTTACGAAATATCGGTGTTTTTTCATTGTTCTACTTCATCATCTTTACAAGGGTCCCTTCATCCATACTTGAGTAACATTGTAATTGTTAATCCATCGTCATATTTTACATTTCAATCCGAGGCTTTTTCTAATATATAAATAATATTTCGATGTTTTTTATATTATGCTTGGTTAAAAGTTTTTCGAATAAAAAAGGGAAAATACTTCTTTTAAATTTCCATGATTGTGCATCCAAAGTTATGGTAGGAATACCCGTTAATTGCAGTACAGCTAAGATAACTGTATGAACTAAAAATTTACTATAATGACTGCAAGTTGAATGTATTTACTGTAGGTTAATCACAGAGAGTGCCCAATTCAATGTAAGGCAGTAACTAAGCAGTTGTTCATACGAATTAGTATATAGACCGGCTAGCAGTCTAGCAGACATAGAAGCAATAAATTACTACTTTCAATAAAATATTAGTCATCCTTCCCGATACATTAATGGTTAACCCCCATAATTATTACTGCTGCTACTAGAACTGTAAATGATTTCTTAATATTACCAAAAAAATCTTCAATAGCTCCAGCTATAACCAATGCTAAAAGGGTCAAATCGGTACCGCGCACCCTCAGCGCGATTACAAAGGATGTTCGACCTTTGCAGATGGAACTAGCGCCTTAAAAAAAGCGCTAGGTAACTGGATCGCCTCTGGCGAAAAAGGACGTAGTTGTACATAGATTTTGATACTTTAACGACAAGACCCTTCACAGAGCCTTCAATGTACAGAGGCGCGACTTGGAGGTTCGAGAGTTCGTATATCGGGCTTACGAGTAAACTATTAACGTATTTATCGCTTCCTTCAACGAATTTGGTTATATTGAATAACGTGTATTAACATTGCGTATTGCATCACATGCTATTAATAATATTACGGGAGGAGAGTTATATCTATAATTAGATAGTCTTAGGCTAAATTCTCGGATTGGGCCAGGCTTTTGCTTTTTCCTTTTTTCACGTGAGTTGATTAAGTCAAAGTGACCTTTTGATTTCCCTGCTTTAGTGTTTTAAATTAATTTAAAGCACCAACCTTTTTAACGCCTATTAACATAAAACATAAACCCCTCACTTTATTAATATAATGAATTACATGAGTTTAAATAATAAATCGAAATAGGATACCGGGTTTTGGAACAAAATCAAAAGCATCGTTGCTTGTAAAGAAATAATAAGGCTTTATCTATGATTACTCAAAATACCACCTTTTATAACGTATCACCCCTTAAAGGTGGTAAAGGAAGCAGATTTAGGGGTTTTTATTAGAGTTTTAATAAGCTTTAAACGTGATGTTAAAGAATATTCCCTCTGATACACCCTCGTCAAATACATATAACTAGACTCGTTCGCTATTAACTTGGTAAAAAAAAACCTTACAGGATTTATTATTCGCTATTCCAATATTATTATTCAAAGTCAACCTTTTTCGAGAGAAACAATGCTTACATTATTTCATTGATTCGGTAGTATCTTTGTTATATCATATTAGTTCAAATTCACTTACGTAGTAAACTAGATCCATCGCGCAATTTACATACCCTTTTTAAAAAATATCTCGATAAAGATTTGAAAGGTATTTAATAAAAATATTACGATTGAGTTTAAAACCATTCTAATCGACATCTACCCATTAATATTTTGGTAAAAATTCTATACTGGTTTAACAACTTAAATTATTTCGTTTTTGAAACTTATTTACTTTTTTTTCCTTTTCAAAAATAGCGAGAATTTGAAGATAACAGGTAAAAGTTATTGACTTTGGTTTCATTACAATGGCTACCTTTAATAATATATTAATCAATGCTATATACGACTGGTATAGTATCTTCATAATGTAGTTTTTATAAGAATACCTTGAAACCATATAAATCCGCAACATAATATAATAATTATTATGACCTATTGCTATTGGTTCATATTAACTATCTAACCACCCTGAATAAAAAAGGTCAAAATTTTATCCGTTTTTTGGAATGCCGATCACAGCAGATTATAGTTTTTGACGAAACCCGTTAAAATACCAAAAAGTTAAAAAACACCTGGTTAAATATGCTATAACTAGCAAACTAAAGAAGTCAAACGTTCGCCTAATAAAAAGAAGACGCGAAACCAAGCCTTATTGTACCAACATACGTTAATACTATGCTGGTAAAAATACGACTCGACCCGTAATTTACGTTTGTGGTTTTTAAACTTTCCGGTCACGTAATTCCGGATAGTAATTCGTCTTTATCACGTAACACCCCTGTTTCCAATTTCGTCATATATGAAACAAACGAGTCTATTAACACCTAGAAACAAATGAGTATATAAAACTTTAACGATACCATCCCCATCCTTTCCGTTAAATACCCTGGCACTTCTAACGTACATAAAGAACCCACCATATTAAAATAAGCCTATGTTTGTTTGTTGGGCACTTAAGGTATCAGACACAGATTCTATGCGACAAAATAGCGATTTTAAAAGGTTATTGAACCCAATTTCAAGACTATAAAGTCTATCGCAACTAAAACGTAAACTATTTTAACTATCGTTATTAAAACTTTCTCCAAAAAAATCTTTCTGACGTTACAAACGTCTATGTTTGTATACGAATCTGAGTTTCCACCCCTTTTTAAAACCTTTACCGAATAACAAGTCTTAATAATCATTATGGACTAGAGCAATCTAACGAATTAGAAATTTACTGCTATTTTGATCTGTATTAATATTAGTGCTTCGAAATATTAAATACGCATACGAATATAATACATAACGCGACTGAATATTATCTAACACCGGAAACAAATACGAGTCTTATAATTTCATGGTTAAATATAAGTAAAACAGCTAATATATACCAAAATTGCTTATAAGTTATACAAATAAAATCGTCAATATTATTGACGTACAGAAATCTTAATACGGAAAAACAAATAGTTAAAACACCATATAGTAATGATCAAGTTACAATCTTTTTTACCTATTGAAAATTAAAAGGGACCTGTCCCTATATGAAAGGGCTGGCACGAGTTTCTTTTTACAATTGAGTCTCGGTTCCTTTCTTATATTAGGAAAAGATCTTCTTTTACAGCTATATAATCGTAACAAAGTTTTGTAAGGCACCGTTTGTGGTTATTTGTTGAAGATATTGACATAATGAATATATAGTAGAATAAATGTACCAACAACGTGTTGATTCAGATTTTTAATTGGTTATTAAGGTTTGAGAATATGGTTGGTAAAAACTTTCATTTTGTATTTGATTAGGCTAAACTCACATTGGGTAATAAGTACATAGAAATTGTTTTAAATATCTTAGCCCTTAAAATATGCATGAATTTAGACGACAAAGTAGGAATTCCTATATACCACCTAAAACACATCCTCGACTTTATCTTTACTAATATTACAGTGATTACTATAGTAATCCGACTTAATTAGATAACAGTTTTAATCATAAGATTCTATCAATAACCCTTTCAGAACGAGAATCTTATATAATGCCAATCATGTAAGTCAAAATACTGGAAACAAGTTTATAATATCAACTTTAACGTTTTCATGGTATTTTTTTAAATGTATTATGACGACTTGAACACGTTAAAATTAGCTATCGCCCGTCTTAAAAACTTGGAAGCAGGGGTTTGTAAACGTTTTTACGTCTTTTTTAATGTTTGGGAAACTCTTTTCTCGGAGGTTGGCGGTATAATTTGAAAATCCACGATTAAACTCATTACTTCAAGAGGAGATATTAACGATACGTCAACTAACTAATTGTTTATTTTCTATATACCTGTAAATCATAACGAAAAAGTTGTCTATGCCCAATTGATTAATAAACAACTTTACAATTTTATACTCGGTACGATAGCATTAGCGACGTTAGTAATATTAGTACCGATAATGTTATTCGTAACATTAATTATAATAGAAACACATCCGTTCGCTATGGCTAAATAGATATTATTATAACTAAAGTAAATGTTTTTCGAATCGGTATTTAGCAACGCGTTACTTAGGTTAATGATTCAAGAACTTTTCCATCGTAAAAACTTTGGTTTATATCTCAAATATAGTGTAAATAGTAATTTTATTAGTATTTATCTATTAGATTCTACGTAATATGCAAATAACTTTAGTATCAAGGCTAATACTGGTATTCATCTTACCTTTGTCAACGATTTCGTTGACTTTTCAGAAATAAAAAGAAGAAGTTTTATATTTAATTATATATAAGAGGTAAAGGGGCTTTAACTTCACTTGGTGGTTCACTACTGGATTTTGAATAGGCCCCCATATATATAGTATTAGTTTTTTTTAATTACATTCTATTCTTTAACGTTTCAATATATATAGGTTGTAAAAGTCATAGATTTGCGAGTAATTCGTCAAATTATCGATTAAAGTTACTATATGTTTTTATTTTGTCTTGATGATTTAACGAACTTGATCGTTATATACCTATGACTATTTTACAGCTTGTTTTTTTATAATTTATTTCGACTTTAACTACTAGAAATACCGGTATTAAATTCAAGTTCGTGTTATTCCTTACTTGTAATATAACCTTATTTGGGATAAACTGTAAATGGAATACGAGTATATAATTTATATCATTCCGCATTATATATTGTTTTTGTGATGAGTAGGTAATTATTGTATGTAGATGAAGGGTTATAAGCCAGTATAAAAGGAACCTAAGACTGTTAACTTTGTTATTTTTTTATATTTTACTTCGTAAGGCCCAGAAGTATTAAGCCATTACTGCACGACTTGTCGCCGTCTGCCTCGAAGATATTAATAAAGGGTTGGCCTCAAAGTTACCTATTTCCGTCGACCCACTTTTTGATGCTTTTAAAAAGTTTACACTTTTATTTAATAAAACACTGAGTAATACAATCGCCTTCATTACTTCAGAACCAATTACAGATTTATTTTCTTCCAAAACGACAATTAAGGCTAATTTTCAGAAATATTTAGGGCCCATTGTATGGTATAATATGAGAGGAGCTATAGATATTACAAAAAAGTTAACTGAGTTATTAGATTAAGTTTACATTTTCGTAAATTTCTTTCCAGGGGTTACCTCCATATTTTTCGTTCAAAAACCTGGAAGCGGTTTACACTTTCGTATCGATTATCGCAAGCATAATGTTATTATAGATACCAACCATTACTTCTTTCCTTTAATTAAGGAAACTTTCGCTGATATTTTACTAACTAAATGATTTTTCAAACTTAATATTCCTATCGTTTTGTATAAGTTTCATGTGAAAGGAGGTAACGAATGCAAAATCGAGTTTAATATATATTTTTAACTATTTGAGTAATTGGTTATTCTTTTAGGCTATTTCGATATATCAGTCATCTTTTAACGATATATTCATAACTTGTTACGTTTGTTCGGACATTTCTTTGTTTTGTTTACCCCGATGATATTTTGATATATTCGAATCGTATTTTTAATAACCATAACATTAACATTTAATATATATTATGTGTTTAAAGCGCTGTTGGCCTGAACTATGATATATCTAAATGTGAGTTTGGCTTTTGGACGATGAAATATTTGGTGATTTTTTTCAAAATGAAAGTCAAAATACTTATGAATCTGAAGAAGCTGCGCGTTATTCAGTAGTAGTTGGTTTTTATATCGGTATTGGGAGCATGAAATTTTTCGTTTTAACTATTTTTTTTCGATAGTTTATTCGAAATTCATTTATGACTGTTATGCTTTCGATTTGGTTAACAAGAAAAGGTATTACCTTTCATTTGGAGCCTGACAAAGATGTTATTTTCGAGTGGATTATGTTTTGCTTTTTTCTAAACTAGTCTTCGCTTTTTTGAACTGTAATCGGAAGATATTTTGGAAGGCCAAATATTCCGGTTAGGCCTTATAAGCCTACCTACTTTACAAGAAGGATTATGGTACACTTCAGCTAATGAAGTATTACATTGGTTGTTTGTTACTTATCGAATATATTTACAACATTTACTATAAGAAATTACTAAGGATTATAGGTTTTTTCAAAGTACAGAACGTGGAGTTTTAAAACACAGCCTATTCGTTTACTATTTTTACGGATTATAATTACTTTAAATGCTTCATAATTACTCAACAACTTTCTAAATAACAGGTTCGTAAGTCCAAACATTTTTTTTTCATTCTGTTTTAAGTTGGTTTATAATTAAGAGACTAATTTCGTACAACTCGTTGTATTATTTCGACGAAACTAGAAAACATTTAAAGGACATCTCAACCTCCGCCTTTTAGGTCGTTAATTATAGTTCCTGCGCCTCGAAGAGATCATTTTCATGTAGCTTCCTGTAATGATTACACTAAATACCCGTGAGTATATAGAATGTGTCAGAGGGTTTATATTATCAAGAAGGTAGTAGAGGTGCTAAGTGAACAATATCGCAACCGTGCAAGTAATGATCAAAAGCCGTGAGGCTATTCAGAATACACTGAGACTGAATACTTAGATTGACAACTGAAAAGCTATGAAGGAAATACTATCTATGTGGTAATGACCGTGTCCTCATATATCCGTGCCTTTATACCGTCTTCAGTACTGAATCACTTGGATCAGTGCTGATCCCACTGATTCTAATCACATGATTAGCTTAGTCATTTCCACTAACAAAGGAAAGGTGTTCCCCGCCTAATGTGTTGAATTTCGGGCTCAGCTGCACACTGGCTTGCTTCCTGACCCGCTATCATGCTTGAGTCGTGACACTTTCGCGTATATACGTTTTCCGGTTAATTGTTCCTAGCGAGTTTATATCGGCAGGCCATGAATTTTTAATTAACATCGACTTTTGGAGAGGTTGTGACGCCGTTATTACCTTAGACGTTATTTAACTCCATTTGGTTCGCGCGGTACGTGTAAGTAATCGGTGTCTTCCTACCGATATTCGTGTTGACAACGATGAAATGTTCAAAGTTTTGATTTCGAAAAGCTTCATAAACTATAATAGTATTTTATGGTTTCGTAATAATATTTGGATTTTCATATATAATTCGCTTGTTACTAAATTAATTAAAATTATATACAATTTTGTTTTTACCAGTTACTCAGATAGCGACGGTATTATCCTTATTTCATTTATAATGCATTCTTAAGACTAGTTACATCGTTCAATCCAGAGTTTTTTCCGAAATTTTAATATTTGTATGCGTGAAACTTGTTAACGTTATCATTGAAAGAAACCTTTTTAATTTTTACTAGTTTATGAACAGCTTTAAAATGAGTTTTCAATTTATTTTATAGTCGATTTCTTTTAGCAACAAGCTAAGGGTTCAAGTTAGCTTATAATTGTTACGGACCATTTTAGTAAAATCGTTACCTTAAAACTATTAAATATTATAAATATCGAAGTTGACGTGGAGTGGTTTCGGAATTATTCTTAGCAGTTTTATGAGTTTATTTGTGTTATTGTTAACGATAGAGATTCGAATAGAGACGGTGAGTTATTGAATCGTTTTTATGATTTAATATGGAGTGGGGATTGTGTTTAAGTATCGTATTTTACCACGAGATAAAAAGTTCTACCGAAGGCGCTAATTTAAAAGTTTTAATGTGTTTAAATTTTCTTGTACCTCATTCTATTAAAATCTCTTTTTATCTGATTTCTAATTGGCTTTAAATAATGAAGATGTTGTTATTTTTTATATCAATCCTTTTCTCATTGTATATAGTTATTATCTTAACCCTATATAACTTGTCCAACGTTTTCTTATTTTAGTTTGAAAATTACATATAAAGTTTAAGGACGTTATCCAATTAATTCGCGACTTTATAATATTTGCATAAATAGTAATATTGGTTACACAACAACGTATAGAAAAAGCCGTCAATAAATAAAAGTTTTCTTCTTTTGCGAAATCGTTTCAGGTCGATAATAATATTCAACTTTTGTTAAAAAATCATAAACCGGACAAATTTCACCAAAAGAACTGAATTATAAATACCATATTATATATTTCATCGATTTACACAATAATAAATTTAATGTTTTGAGTGTAAAATACTCCGATTCCATGTCGTTTAAATTATTTGACCCGTTTTCGACTCGTTCGCAAATTAATAAGTCTACAGCGTTTAATTATCTGTTATCGACATTATTGGTATCGATAACAAAATTAAACTTGAGTATTATGTTGAAGGAATTTTACAAGCCTGGAATAAGCTTTAAGTAAGCCGCTCTTCCATTGTTTTTTTAGAGCAATAGGTTTTAATTAACTTGGTATGTTATATACATTTGACTTATGAGCCGTTTTTAAGTTTCTCGGATATTATAGCCTTCGACGCTTTTGAATTTCGTTATAGTTTAGCTGATAATAACGATAAGTCTTCCCGCTTAGCTCGTTGGTATCACAGGCTATTAATTGAGATAGTGGTTACCAAAGATCTAGATCTAGTAGTTGATATACTCTTATGACGCTCCCAAGCCGCTTAAAATCATACTCTCACCTACCACGTAACTGGGTCACACTCTTTTCTATAGCTTCGTAGTTGTTCCCTAGCAACGGTTTCTTCATCTTTCTTTATTGAGGATTATAAATAGTATCCGACTTCTTTAAACAACAGCTTTAAGTTTTTCCCTTTATATATAATCCTCGACTTTTTCCCCAACAGTATCTTAGGTTCTTATAAATGGCTATAGCCTAGGGTTTATATCTTTCGCCTCTTTGAACCTAGACTCTTAGACTTTAAAGAAGTTTCTCAACGTACGCGTATGAGACCAGTTATAAGGTACACTGGCTATGTAACAATACCATCTAATAATATAATAAAAACTATTTACCAAACATTTATGTATGAAGCTCGTTAAACTGGAATAAATCATTCGTAAGTAAGCTTTATAAATGAAACAACATAATATCATTATATTGGTTGCGTTAATAAATATAATTCAATATTCTGAAATTGTCGATATGTTTACGTTTTCGAAATCGATCTTTTAGTAAAGGGGACTCGTTTTTACTTTATTTACGAATGATGTAACTATTATGTCACTACTTTTTGAGGAGCGCGTCTGCTTATTCAACGACAACAATAACCTAAATTTTCCGATTTAGAATACGACATTAACAATCTTTTTCATGATATTGGACGCTAATGAATTTAACGTAAGCTTTTTGACTAACCGGTCAAGTTTTCCGGTATTAAGCCGCGTTTTTCTATATAAAAACAGGATACTACGCAAATGACTTCCGGTTAAGTTTCTTATTAATATATAAATAATAATGATTATTATTTCTAAGTAATTAAATATTCTTACGAAAACCACTATAGAAAGTTCTTATGTTTACGGTAAAGATGGCTTTAATAACGACCATAACATTTTTAAAATAATATTTTAAACGTACTATTATAATATAAATGCAGTAAAAGTAATTATAGCTTAATTAGTAAATTTAAAATATATGGTTCGTAAATAGCCTTTCGTTTTTCAACGTTTAAGACGCTTCATTTACAAAGGTTAATGGTATAGCTTATGAATCCGCCATTAAATTCGTTATATTCAAAAGAGCTATTAACGATAAATTAGTTAATACGTTACTTACTTTCGATATAACCGCGGATTATAACGAATAGATTCTTCGCGCCTAGTTTATTAATAGACGGTTTTATAATCTTCGCATTCTGTATGATAGCACAAGATACGTTAGTATTGTTAGTATAAGCAGTGTTATTTGTAGCGGAAATAGCAACGGAGACTTGTGTTATGACCCAAGCACTTTGGCGGGTCAGGAAACAGACCAGCATGCAGCTGAGCTACCGGTGAGCCTCAGTGAGCACCGGTGAGCCTCAGCACTGAAGATGATATGAAGGCTATAGGATATAAGGACACGGCCATCACCACATAGATAGTATTTCCTTCATATCTCTTCAGTTTTCAATCTAAGTATTCAGTCTCAGTATATTCTAAATAGCCTTACGGTTTTTGATCATTACTTGCACGGTTACGATATTGTTCACTTAGTACCTCTGCTACCTTCTTGATAACACAAACCCTCTGAAACCTTCTATATACTCACGGGTATTTAGTGTGATCATTACAACTCGCCTGTTCGCGATAGTTTAGAATATGTTATTATAATCGACGTAAACGCTTTTCAAACCGCTTTTAAGAGGCATATTACTTGGGTTAACCACTCGGAACTTTCCCATTATAAAGACGTTAACCTGTGTTTAAAATATGGCGCGTATGGTTATAGTATTTATGCCAGCCCATTACATCCCTTATAACGCTCGAGCAAATTTAATATCAAAGTTAATATAGATATTTACCTTACCTTCGCTGACGACTTTATCCACCTTTATGCGAAAAAAACCCAACTCCTGTATATATTTGTGTATAGGAGTTGAAGAGACTTTAATACGATCCGGTAATATATCTTCAAATGTTGTTTAGCTTTTTATATTATTTATAGTAAATTTACTTTTTAATTTCATTTAAATAGTTAATGTCTTCGTAATTATGGGTTGTAAATATTGTAAATTTACGATGAAGGAGTTTACCTGCCATTTTAAGTTGCTGCGTATTATTATTCTACTCCAACAATTTGATAGAGTTGCCTATTATATACCAGAAATCGGTCACCAGGTTATCTTTTATAATTTAATACATATTTTTTTAGATGGATACTGGTATCGAATTTGAAACTATGTTTTTTTCTTATTTTTAATACGACGTTATTTTAGGTTATCCTTGAATGTAATTCAAATAAATGACCTATTTCGCTTCTAAGTATGTATTATATTTAAGACAAGCAGGTAACTATTTCGTAAGAGAATAGAGTTTCATGTCAATACCAAAATAATTTAAAAGAGTTATATAATAGGCTGGTGGCTGAGCTAGTATTTACCAAAGATCTAGCTCTGGCGGTTGCCATGCTCCTACGATTCTCCAGAGTCGTTTTATCATATGACTGGACCACCTCATTTTATGTGGCCTATAGTAGATCTTTGGCAAGGGTTTCTTCCTCTTCCTCTCCATCAAGGATAATAGAAAGTATTTTACCATTATGAGTAACAGCTTTGGCTTAATCTCTTCACATATTATCTTCGATTTTCTTTCCCCAACAGTGTTTTAGCTATTTATAGGAATTTATAGCCTAAGGATATATTTTTCGAATTTTTAATCATGAACATTTAATCCTTAGAAATAATTTCTTAATATAAGTGTTAGGCACCAACTGAAATTTTTTTTAACTGTATAACAAAATTAATTAACTGTCTAATACAAACGGCTTACCGAGACTTTAGGTACGAAACTTATCGAGCGGCACTAAGTTTCTTGAAAAGACGTTTTACATAGGGAATAACGAAATAACGATATACTAATTATGTTAACAAATATAATACAGTAGCTTAGAATTGTTGCCGATATACTCACATTTTGAAAACGAACCTGTTTTTAAAAATATTCCGATTTCACATTAATCACGAACGATATAACTATAGCGTTGACCTCCATTAAAGTCCGCGCCAACAATTACAATAACCAGGATTCCCCTAACTTCGATTACGATACTAATAGACTATCCTATAACTCTAACCATTGATTAATTAAATATAAACTTTTTGAATAACCGATTATATCTTTCGACTTCAAATGATGTTTTTGAAATATAAAAGGTTAACATATTAGGTTAAAGTATGGAAAAATTGTAAATTTATCGGTACAAAATAATTATTTATATTTTTTGATAATCGAAATATCGTGTGTAAACCGTTACTAAAAGCTATTACTTTTGCAGTAGCGATGGAGATCATAATAATCTCGACGTTTTTATGAAGATACTCCGCATATATCAATACGAAACAAATACGGTAAAAGTTATTATCACCTAAATGAAAAATTTGAAATACGTGCTTCACGAATGGTTTTATTTTTTTTTAAAAAGTTGAAAAGGCTTTATATACGAGATCAAGCGATATAACTTATAAATCTACTGCTGCACTCGCTTTTTAAAAAGAGTTCATTAAATATATATTTATCAAAGTTTTACTTTTACTTTGAATACCCGTAGATCATAACAAGTGAGTTGATTATACCTAAATTATTAATAAACGATTTTGTAATATTTGTATTCGATATGGTAATGTTAGCTATATTGATAGTATTATTCATAGCGGTATAATTTGTAGCAGAAAGGGTAATGATAATGCGTTAGTTTGCGGTAATTATAGAAATGTTATTATAAACGATGTTGATATTTTTTAAGTTAATTCTAGATAACGAGTTGACTGAGTTAACTATTCAGAACTTTTTCTTTGTAAAAACCGTAGTTTATACTTGTGATACGACTTAAATAGTTATTCTATTAATACCTATTCTCTATATTCCGCGTGATACTCAAATAACTTTGGTATTGAAGTTAATATCGGTATTTACTTCACTTTTACCGACGACTGTATCGAATTTTAAATGAAAAAAAAGTAACTTTTACATATAATCTTATATAATAGCTACAAGAACTTGAATTCTAACCGTTAATTTACCACTAACATTTACATAACTATACGTTTATAGTAAATTTATTTTACAATTGTACTCAATTCATGAACGTTTGAGTTAACATAGGTTATAAATTTTATAAAATTCAAAATAAATAGTGTGTCCGCCAATTAATATTACCATATATTCATATTTCACTTCGACAATTCTGTGAAACCATTTACTATATATTGAAAAGCACGAGACGTCCTATTTTCATCACTTATTTAAACGTGAAACTTATTAAATATTAACATCGAATTTCAAGTCATATTATTCTTTACTTACAATACGATGTTATTTTAGGTAAATATTGGATAAAATATGAGTAAGTGAATTACGATATTTTAAAGTGTGTTTTAGTTTTAAGATAAGCGAGTAATCATCTAGTATGGAAGCAGAGTTTTATACCAGCGTAAAAATAACCTAAATGGGTCGTTACCATCACTTCTTATACTATATTTAATAAGGCCTGAAACGATTAAGCTACCATTTTATGGCTTATTACCATCCTCTTCGAAAATATGAAAAAAAAAAAAAATTAGTTCCGAAGCCATCCGTCACAATTTACGACAAACTCTCTAACATCTTTAATAAATTCGCATCTTAATTCGAATAAGCTCTTAATGATAAGCTACTTCACTACCGTTCCTAAACTGATTAAGAAATCATGATTTAAAATTAAAAATGAAATTAAACCTTAAAAGCCCTTTAAAAATCGTTATGAAGTATATTACGAAAAAAAACTTTTGGGTATTATAGAAAAGGTTAACGGAGTTGCTAAATTAAAATTATATTCGTACGAGTAGCATTTTAATGGACGTTTTTATATTTTCAGTTTAAAACCAAAGGCGGAATGTAATTTTATGTCGGTTATCGCAGGCTTAACATTATTACGAAAGCCGACCATTATTATATTTACCATATTAGAAAACAATAACCGCCAATATTTCCCAAATGAATTAATTTATCAAATTCTATATTAAAGCTTCCTTTTAAAAGCTTTCAATATAAAAGAAAGACGAATATAAAATTCCATTCCGTATAAATTTCATTCTTTCAAATAGGTGGTTACCTCTTTCGGTTTTTCCACCAAATTAGCTACCTTCCAATAATATATCGATAATTCGCTACATTTGTTCCGCAAATTTGTTTCACTTTTCTACTTTCACGATTCTAATTGTATTTGAATAACACTTTAAACAACTACAAAGCTAAATTTAGACAGGTATTAAGCGTCTCAAATACCGCTAACTTAAGCCTCAATGTATATAAATGTAAGTTAAGCGTTTGAAAAATTAAATATTTGGAATTTATTATCGATACGGAAATCGAAATACTTATGAATCCGAAAAAACTACGTATTATCCGGAATTAAAAGGATCTCACATTTATATTATAAGTATAAGGTTTTATTAGTTTTCCCCACTTCTACCTTCTATGTACTTAGGACTACTTTATAATCGCTGGCTCTTTAATTAGTCTGACGAAAAAAGGCGCCGTTTTCGGCTAAGGGCCTCAAAAAAGCTGCCTTTGAAATATTCAAGCTTTTCTTTCTTTTTGAAATAATTTTCGCCTAATAGAACCCTGACTGGAAAACCTCTTTAAAAGCCAATTATTTTGGATAATTTTTAGAAGACTACCTATTTTAACTAGGATATTACGGCACTTTATATTTAATAACGTATTACTTTCGTCGTTTATTACATATAAAATATAATTACGAAAGTTATGATGAAAAATTTCTAAGGGTTATAAACTATTTCAAGGCATCAAACGCGGAACTTCATGGTACAACCCGTTAATTTATCATATTTACGCATTATAAAAACTTTTAATACTTTATAACCATAAAAAGATTTTCAAAACGATAAGTCCATTCTCTGAAACAACTTTCCTAATTCGGTTTCAAACTAATTTACAATAAAGGGCCTAATTATATACAACTAGATATATTATTTCAACAAAACGAGGATATTTTTTTCCATTTTTTTTGGATCTCCGTATTTAACATTTGGAATTATAATTTCTATTACCCAAATAGTCCTCTCCTTAACCTCTCTCGAATATATATGTCTTTCGACTTACTTTTATTGGCGAATATATTCTGAAGGGTGATAAACTTTGTATTAAAATCAATTTATTAGATAACTAAGATATCTTTATCAACTAAAATACTATTTACTTTCGTTTAGTTGGCTTTATATGTGTAAACAACCCGAGTTTTCCTACTTATATACGTATCTACAATAACTAAATCTTGAAAGTCGTCATTTCTAAACATTTAATAAACGACGATAGCATTTTATGGTTTTGTAATCATATTTGAATTCTTATTTACAAGTCGTTTATTAACGAGTTAATTTAGGTTACACATGATATACATTTTACCGGCTTTTTAAGCTGCGATGTTACCAACTCTATTTTAATTAAAACATATTTATAGCATATATTACACTGTACAGTCGGACTCTTTTTCTGAAATTTCGATATTTATAGGGAAAAAACTTATTAGTGATACCGTTAAAAGGGATGATCTAAGCCCTTACTAATTTCCGAATGGATTTAAATCGATGTTTAAATTAATTTCATAATCGATTTCCGTTGAAAAAGAGTTCGTTACTAATGGTAACTTATGATTTTTACGGATTCTTCAAATAAAATAATTACTTTAAAAGTAATAGATAGTATGAACGTAGAAACCTATATGGATCTATTTTAAATTATTCTTAGCCAATATACGGTTTTTTTTGTACTATTATTATCGATCATGGTTCTAATTGGACTAATGGGTTTCGAAAACGTCTTTACGATTTAACGGGTGTAGAATAACGTCTGAATGCCTTATTTTACCCCAAATCGATAATGTTTTTATAGGCATTAATTAAAAGCGTTTAATGTATTTATGTTTAAGTATTATCATCACCTATTTCTATGAAAGACGTTTATTATCCAGTTATAAAATGAACGTTAAACAATGAAAATATTATTATAAGAACTATTAACTCGTTCATAATTATATACAGCTACCATATCAAACTTATACAACTTATCCAACGTTCATTTATTCTACTCACAAAATTATCGTAAGGGCCAAAATTTTCGTTTAATGTATCGCGATTTTATGGAATTTATATAGGTAGTTATAACGTTTACGTAATAATATATGGAACAATTTTTTAATATATAGCATTTTATTTTGGAACAGTTTCGGATTGGCGATAATGTTAAGCTTTTCCTTGAAAATTATAAATAGGATTAGTTTTCAAAAAGCCTAATTTTATTATAAATACCGTATTACCGTATTACATGTATCGGCTATTCCCACATTATCGAACTTAATATTTTTAGTGACAAAAAACCATTTTTACATCGACTTACTAATCTTCATCGTTTTCAACCTATTTTAGAACTAATAAATCCGTGATTATCAATTACTCATTATTAATTTTATAGGTAATAATAACGATACCAGGTTTAAATTCTACATCGAATGCATTTTACGAGTCTGGAATTGACTTCAGATAAATTGCTCCAGTATTAACAACTCCACAAAGTAATAAGTGTATTTTAAATGGGTCGGTTATATAAAACGAAACTATAAATAACTTTTGAACTTTTCAAATACTATAACCATTAGCTCTTTCAAATCCCGTTATAGTTTGGTCAAGGTTGAAGACGGGCATTCTTGCCTAAACCGTCAACGAACCTAATTTAATCCTTTTCTTTACCAGTTATAAAATTGTTAAAAGCTATTATTTCGCAACTTTAAAACAATAAGTTAATTAATATACGTGTGTAAGTAGTAGCAATGAATAAGTTAACCTAAATAGGTTGGATGAGAATACTAGATGAATTAACTTATGTTGGTTAAGATAACTAGTAACAATAGTAGAAGTAATATACTATTTAACCTAAGTGAGTTAAATGAAGTAATAGACGACTTAACCCACGTTAGTTAAGATAACCAGTACAGCCAGTGAGCTAGTTAACCCACGTGAGATAAACAACTATAGTAGGCGACTTAACCTATATTATTTAAAAAAGACCAGCGGATTTATATTCGTGGATATAATCATTAAAGACAAAAAGAGAGGGAGGTGGAGAGATGGGAGTTGCGCGGACAAAGATGCGCCGAGGGTAATATCATAGGCTGGTGCCTGAGCTAGTGGTTAACAAGGATCTAGCCTCGGTGGTTTCCATGTTCCTACGATGCTCTGGAGTCATTTTGTCATGTAATTACCCCTCCCCCCCCTTTTCTATAGCCTGTAGTATTTCCTTATCAATAGTTTCTTGCTCTCTATTTCTATTGAGGATAATAGACAGTATCCGAATATCATAAGCAACAGATTTGGCTTAGTCCCTTCATAGGTTAATGTTGTTACCTTTAATATTATATTTCGAAAAGTTCGGAAAGTTCGAATCGTTAGTATATAATTTGCCATCGTCTACTTCCAAAACATTAATAGAACGATAACACCGAAGTCATAAGTTTTCGTTACCTATAATTTCTCTGATACCTTTAAGTACTTCGCGTTTTTATTGGATAAAATTTTTGGGAACAAAGTGCTCTTTCAAAGCTTCGAAACCAATTATAAAATTATCTTTAAATATAATGTTTAAAGTTAGTCTTTGGAAATCCTATAAAATAAGTAGTACGGTATGTCATAAAAAGTGCTATTAATATTCTGAAAACCGTTAACCAAATTATTAAATTAAGTTTCTATTTATGCGAATCACTTTTAATAGGTACCTCTATTCTTTTCATTAAAAACCAGGAAGACGACTTATTTTTTTATATTGATTACTACGAACTTAACTTTATTATAATGGTAAAACGCTATTCTTCTTTACAAATTGAAAAAAAAAAAAAAAAAAAANAAAAAAAAAAAAAAAAAAAAAAAAAAAAAAAAAAAAAACCTTCGTGAATATCTTAAAAGCGAAGTGGTTTATGAAATTGGATGTTAAAATCGTTTTTATTGGTTTTATATTAAAGAGAGTGATAAGTCAAGGATTGTGTTTCGTATACTTTTTGGATTTTTCGAATAGATCATTACTTTCTTCGGATTTTCTAATTTATCAGCTTCTTTTTAACATTATAATAATAATTCGTTACGAATATTGTTCGATATTCTCATTTCATTTATTTTAACTACAATTTAGTATATTAAAATAATATTTTTTACGGTTATAACTGTTGGAACAGCATTGAAATGTTATTACATAGAGTGCAGTAAGTCAATTTTACTTACAGTAAAATTGACTATACTGCAGGTGTATTGCTTTGAGTGGACTTGCCGCATTGGGTGTAAGTTGAGTGCAGTACGCTGCATTTCACTCTAGGGCAGGAGCCAAGCACTTGGCAATACAAATTACAATACAGATCGGCAAACGGTCTGCTAAACCTAAAACAATACATTCACTATCTGACCACGTAATACTACTGTTACTTCGAAGACCAATCGAATCGACAACGTTACAACGTCTAAGGCCTACCAACACTAATCAGTGCTTGCCTATCTATAGGATAAGCATATATAAGCTAAGTAAAAGAAGAAACTACTTCCCGGTTACTCTTTACGGCTACGGCGGTTAGAGTAGAGGAAAGATTCTTGTGAAGAGCCTCTATTGGTACTGTGTAAGTCTTACAACGGTAGGAAAATAAAGAAGACTTTTAGGTTATGTCAGTCTCACAACGGCAATCTAAAAGTTAGCAACAGTATCGCTATCGAAAACACCAAGAAATCTTTATTAATTCTTTTTAAATAAAAACGTTAAGATTGACTGTCAGAAGTTTCAAAGTACGGCAAGTTAGCAAACGGCTAAGTTAGTATTACTATGGGTACTATTAACGTAATAAAAACAATCAAGTCCCTACGTTAAAACAACAAATAACCTTCGATCTTTACCTTTACTAACAACAACCTCCAACCTTACCTTTATCCTACTTCACTTTTTTTTCCACTCCTTACATCACTTTCATCATTAAGTTCACTACTCTGAGCGAAAACACCAAGTCACGTTAAAAAAGCTACGCCGCGCGACCTTACGCCAAGTCACTAAGTCATTAAATCGCCAAGTTCACACGCGACTTTACACCAAAACATCAAGCCCTTACGCCTAAAATCACTAAGTTCCTCACTATATACGACTTACTAAGTCCTATATCGCCCTAAACCTTAAGATAGCAACTACCCCAAAGATTCAAAAGGGAATTGACGCCCTTGGAACTTCCTTTACCAAGTTTTACAACGAAAACCTTTAAGCGTTAGATATTAACGAAAAATCAACGGAAAAACACCTAATCAACTTTATCGGCTACTATATCGTCGAGTATAACAACACTAAGAACCTTAACTACATTTTTAGCAACTTTCGTAACCTTTTTGGCGACTAAACTATTGATATATAAAACTTAGTTTAAAAAGGGGTTGAATTAAATGTTAAAGTCGAACTTAAATGGCAAGGAGTTTATATAAAATTAAAGGGAATTACAAAGTTGACGTAGGAACTTGTCGACCTAGCCTAGTTTAAAAAACGCTTTTAAGACCTTAATCTTTAAAATCTTCAAGGAAAAGGGAAAGACATTAAGGGATTCCAATGCCTATATATACGTTTTAAAGGACCTTTAACCTACCCTTAATTAAATTAAGCCTTTTTACGCGTTGGTGATATGGAACCTATTAACTTGTATGGCAGTTTAATACCACCAAGTAAGAGCGCGGAGTAAACCTTTAACGGTAGCAGAATTCGTAAAGCAGCAGCTGCCAATACGGCTAAAAGTATTAACTTTAGCGCTCTAAACTAGTTAATTAATTAAGATCGTCAGGCTTCCTAAAACCTTCAAATACCTATCGTCCCTTAATAAGTCTACCGTTAAAACCCTTAAGAACTTTTCCTCCTGAGATATACCTACGCGCGTAAATCTACAACAGGTTCTATTATAGGACTTTACCCCTCGAACTAAGCGAAAGACAATTACCCTTAACTTTAAGCCTCGAAACCTCCAATATTGAAACCACCAGAAAACGCCAATTAAGCTTAAGATAACTATCGTAACCTTCTTTCAAAAACTGTCAAAATAGTTAATACTAACTATAAGTTAATAACGAATTTCGCTAAGATGTGTGATAATATAAAAAAGTATTATAGAAAGCCTTACAACCTTTTCAACACTAAGATAATGCCTTTCCTAAAAATCTGCAAGTAAATAGAGGTACCCTATTTTGGTTTTTACTCACTATTTTCTGAAATTCTTATAAATTATGCCAAGGACTATTACCTAACCTTCCTAACAAAAGCTACCACCTTCTGCTAAATCTACGATAACATAAAGGGTTATTTCGAGAACAACATCTACCTCGCATAATATCATACAAATTAGGCTACTACGCGGTAAACTATAATAATGGCAAAGAAGAAAGAGGAAAAATCACTAATGGTCATTTTGAATTGAATGATTAATAAGCTAATAATATATCAAAAAGTAATAAGGAAGGTTTACGCTAAAGAAGCTATACTTCGTGAGCAGGTACAGGCAGCTGTTACGGGTGTCAGTAAGTTCGAATACGCCTTATAACGCTCAAATACCACCTGTAAAAGCTTTTTTAGCCAGTTACTCTCCTCGCTTACCACCGTAATAGCACGTATACTAAACTCGCTCGATATGTATACCTAAGCCAGCAATTTTCTCAACGTAAAAAAGGAAAACCTTACGATGGTTAATTATGTTAACCGTAAGTACTTACGACTATAACGCTTAAAGTCAAGTCTATTAACCTCAGCCCTGGACTAAAGGCAAAACCTACGTTAACGTTATTAAAATTCAGGCGGACTTATTAACCGCAAGTACTATCATCGTAATAGTGGCAAAAAATGTTGGATTTGGAGTAAAGCCGGCTACTAGTCAACTCTTCACCCCCCCGCCGAGCGAAATAACAGGAAAATGATGTACCACATTTAATACCCTATTACTTCGGAACAAGATTAAATAAACCAAGTTATAAATACTTAAGGTAATGAGTTAAATAACGCTGTTAACGCTCACAAGCAAATTAAGTGACACGAAGATGCTACTTTCGACATAATAACTTAGTAATTAGCCAACCATAGCTTTTTATACCGTTTAGGTAGTGAAAACCCTTACCTTTGCCTTAACTATACCCCTAACCCCTTACATATCTTTAACTTTCACAATTGTTATGCAGATCATACGTTTTAAGGTATTATATTAAATGCTAGGAAAGCAAGGTACTCAACAGAAGGTTATTCGCAGTATGTAACACTGCGAAGGGAAAGCACTACAGCTATTAAAATTAATCGTTACGTTATTAGTAAGGTTAAAGTTAACTTTAGCCCGGGCGATTAATTATCGTTACTAAGGATAACGGTAATTTAAATTATTATAAAAGTAATTACGGTTTACATTCTTAAGTCACCAACATTTTTCCTACTTTGTTTAAAGGATATAAAGACTCTTAGCGATAACGTAGACGTTAAAGCAGACGAGCTAGTTAAGAAAGGCCAGAGGTTTCCACTCGCCTTTAAGTAGAGGTACTTATAATTTCATCTTCAAGGTCCGGAAGTAGTGGTATTAAAGCTAATGAAACCGGAGATACGTCAACTACACCGGCGCTTCAACTACCTTACTATTAACAGGCTCTATAAAGTCTTAAAGTATGCAAGGTATAACGATGTAGAATACCTCGCCCTAAAATCTATTAAAAGGTTTTGCTAACACTGTTAAACGTATACCTAAACCCTCCGGAAATTCAAATTTACACTAAAAGATAATAAAAACTTTAATTATAAGATTTTTATTAATATATTTTACCTAGATAATAAGCCTGCTCTTTACGTCGTTAACTTTGTAACTTCTTTTAATGGAGCTAAGTTTCTAAAGTGTCTTTCCGCAAAGGATACGTGAGAAACATTAAGGATACTATAGATTGACAGGTACCTAGATCCATCTAACGTCGTTGTTCACAATACCGGTACCAACTTTACAGTGGTAGAGTTTTAGGAAGATACCAAGATAATAGGTATCCAGTATAAATAGGTACTTATAAAAGCATATCGGAGCATTGGGAACGTTAAAAGGGTACACGCCCTACTTCACCAAACGTATAATATCCTTATGTTGAAAATTAGAAGTTTTACGGATCCGAAGGCACGACTACAAATGACAGTACAAGGTTGAAACGATATTATAAGCCCTGACAGTCTGGTGCCAACGCTACTGGTTTTTAGAGCGTACCCACACCTAACGAGTAAATCTTCGCCCTTAGCAAGTACTCAAAAATATGCTACGGCTTACAATAAAGCTTTAAGAGAATTCTAAAGGGAATCGATACACCGCAAAGTTAATAATACTCTTAATACCAAAAATGGGCCTATGATAATCGATGTATTTGCTTTACTATTGGAAAGTAAAGTTCTCGTATGGTATGAGCCGAGCGAATAGAAGGAGTCATATAAGATATTAAGTATCGTAAACTCTAAAGTAGTTATTAAAACTATTAACGGCCCTATGTTTTTCCGGATTATTTAGGTTAAGCTTCATATTAAGAGTATGAAGGCTAAAAACCCTTAAGTATTACAAATAAAACGACTGAACTAATACGGCTCTCCTTTACCTATCATCAAAAAGCCGATAAAACACCGCTGGCGCGGACGACCCCCGAAGAAAGAAGAAAATACTTAAAAGAAGAAATATATACCAGGCCGCATCTACAATACTACTTGGGTAAACAGGAAAAAAAAGGATAACGAAAAATTAGCAATAAAGCTTAGAGTATAAGAGATTATTAAGACTTCCGGAAAACCTTTTAAGAAAACGACAAGGTCGAAATCGACGACCTGATAACCCGAGGTGTGATACAATTTATGCCAAAAACTAACTTTAATCTTTAAAACTCAAACGTTACGATCTTTAAGTCAAGGATTATCCACTAAGTCAAATGTAAAACCACGAAGCGGCCTTATAAAAAGTTACGGCTAATCGCTTAAGAATACGACGATAAAGGCAAAAACTAAATCCTCATACAGTCGCCAACGATCAAAAGGATTAGCCAACGATTAATAGTTACTTTAATATTAAGTTTACTAACCAAAACTAATAGCAAGTTTACACTTAATAGCTGTAATATTACATAAACTTATATATAGTTAACAATAGATCTACAGCGGATGGTATTATTAAAACTGTTACAGAAACTCCATACTGTTTACCCATCAAAAACGGTAATGCGGTATATTAAACCACTATATAGTCTGGCTAAGGTAAATGTTTACTAATTTCTAACCTACCAGTCGTATTTTAAGTTCCAGCTAGCTATTAAGTCTTCAATATACGATCCTTACTTGTTAGTAACGTAAAAAAAGGAATTCGGCATGATAGATATACAAATTAACGATACTCTCTTCTTAGGAACGGCTAGCTTTGTAATACAAAAACAACAAACAATCTAAAACTCTAAGTTTTGAAATTGTAAGCCGGTAACAACGTCAATGGAAAACAACTAACTTAACTTTAATAGATTGTTAATTCGTATAATTAGTGTTAATACCAGCTTAAGTTTCCGTTAAAAGGGCTAGGGCGCTATGATTACCATAATCGACAAAACTAATAAAGTTAGGGCTTAACGGTACTAAGAACAGCGTATACAGGATAGCTATATTACTACTTTATGTTAACCGGAAGCCTTATACAACTTATCTATTACAGCATAAACAAAAATACCAAAGAATAAAGACTTTAATCGACTAAAAAAGAGGCTCAAGTAGTAAATACAAAACTTGGACCGCGGGATCAATATAGTATTAATCGACCTTTTAAAGGCCAAGCTAATAATTTTTATAAATGGATCCTTCACAAACAATACCGACTTATCTTTATAATTTGCGTTCTTAATAACCCTTGTCAAAGAAGATAAGCGGAAAAATCAGTTTAATATTATCAGTAACCTAGTTCATTTAACATCCATCAAGTGTAAAACGATTCCACGCAATATACTAACTTTAAAAGTCTACGGCATAATAGAGGGTGTTAACGTAAGCATAGCATTATGGAAAACCCTAAACTTTATTATAAGGCAGCTAAAGATTTCTTTTATCATGATAGTAATCTATATCGACTTAAGAAGCCTTTTCGAATACCTATTAAATCTCGGAATTAACAGCGGAAAACGCCTAATAATCAACGTAATAACACTTCGCAAAACCTACGAAGAGAGAAAAATAAAGGAGTTCCAATAAACCGATAGCAAAAATAATCCTACAAATGCTATAACGAAGGCCACACCAAAAAAAGCACTAAAAAGGTTTGCAAACAGTAATAAACTGACTATACGTATTAAGGGATACATGGATAGACCGCCTGGAAAACCCAGATTACGTGACGGCGAACAGCGATGTGCTGGCAAACTGGAAAACTGCCAGAGGATTGTGATTAATAATGGCGATCTATTTAAGTAACACAATTTAAGTTGCGAAAAGCTATGGCGAAAGAACTTTTTATAGGAGTTAATAAACTAGGATCTCGGATCAACGGAGCAATTAAGGTCAAATGAGGTTAATTTGCGTGAAATTAAGTACAATTCAGTATGAAAGTTAACTAGAATTGATAGGGGTCTAGCCAGTTGACGAGGAGACGATTCAGTGGCAACCGAAAAGGATTAGTCAGCCATACTAACGTACGCACGTACAAACTAAAAAGCCGCCAGTGTTAAAACAGTATTGCAATGGTATTATATGTAATGCAGTAAGTTAATTTTACTTATAGTAAAGTTGACTGTACTATAAGTGTATTACTTTGTACGAACTTACTGCATTGGGTGTAAGTTGAGTGTAATACGCTGCACTTAACTTTAGGGCACGGGCCAAGCACTTGGCCATAAAAATTACAGTGTAGACTAGCTAGCGGTTTTCCAAACCTAGAATAATACATCTACCATCTGACCACGAAATACTACTGTTACTTCAAAGACCAATCGAATCGACAACATTACAACGTCTAAGGCCTACCAACAATAACGTTGATTTTAAATCAGTATTAAACGTTTCAAACATTGCTAGCCTAAACCAAAATATATTGAAGTGTAAATTCGTTGTTTCAAAGATGAAGTATTGTTTGGTTTATTATCGAACTAAAAGAAGAAGTACGTTTAAACTCAGAAAAACTATGTGTTACCCAGGAATCAGCTAGTTTTATATTTGTATTTGAAATATGGGTTTAAGGATTTGTTGAATTTTGTTGGTCATTTATTTAAAAATATTTGTATTTGTTATTCTTTTGATTAGAATGATTAAAAAGTGTACTTTTTTTGGTGCAGACTTGAAGCGAAAGTTGTTTTCGCATGACTTTTTCTTTTCTTTTTTACTGAATTAGTTTTCGTTTAATGGAACCCCGATTGCAAAACCTTTTCAGGATTCAATTGCTCTGGTTGAGCTTTAGAAAACCATTTAATTTAATGAGACAATTGCGATACCTAACGCTTAATATCATATTACTTACGTCGTTTATCGTTTGTTGTATATAATTATGAGATTTACGATAAGGAATTATTAGAGATTATATTTCACTTGAAAATAGGCAACATAGAGTTTCGGAGTATAGTCTTCCTGTTTTTCATCTTTATACACTATAGGAATTTGGAATATTTTATTAGTACCCCACGACTTTTCGAATGATAAATTTGCTAGTGAGAAGAATCTTTTGAATTTTGGTTTACATTATTTTATGACCAAAGGATTAATTATATATGGCTTAATATATGTTTCTGATGAGATGAATATATAACTAAAGGCTTTATCGACACACGCTTTTTAGGCCGGGAATTATAGTTTTTACGTCTCGAATGAGTTGTTCTTAAGTAGTTTTTACGTCTCGAATGAGTTGTTCTTAAGTAGTTTTCATGTGTATACAATTTTAGGTTTAATATAGTTCGCTAATCTATTTATAAAGGTTACTAATTGTTTATTAATATGTTCTTTTAGAGAAGTAGTAATGCTGTTATTACCTGGGATATCATTCATTCCCGTTAGATTTGTGCGATATACATAGGCGATCGAGTATTTTTCTTATAGATATTTGTATTAATAACGACCCAATGTTTAAGGTTTTTTTTTTTTTTTGGATATATAGTAACGATGATGGTAATTTTTGGTTTCGTAACCGTATTTGTCTTTTCATTTAAGAATTGTTCACTATCGAGTTAATTTCAGTTGTATACAATTTACTTTTTATTAGACATTTGGTCCGCGATATTACTACCATCAAGTTTTCTAGAATATATATTTATTTCGAGTTACACCGTATAATTTGGCGTTTTTACCATAATTATAATATTTGTGGGCTTATAACTTATCAGAGAGATTATCGAAAAGGATTTAAATACTTACTAGTTTCCAAAGGGTTTTGATGCAAGCTTTTTGTCAGCTTTATAGTTGATTTTTATTAAAAGAGAGTTGGTAACTTATATTACCCTATAGTTATTACGAACCGTTTGAGTAAAGTTGTTATCCTGAAATGGATAAATATGATAAACGTCTAAACTTACGTAAAAGGAGTTTTAAGTTGCTATTAGTAATTTTATGAGTTTTTTGTGCTATTATTAGTTTATAAGGTTGGAATCGTACCGGTGGGTATTGAATACGTTTTCACACCTTAATAGAGGTAGAGTAAAGTCTGATTACCGTATTTTACCCCGAAATAAACGATATTATCAAAAGTGTTAATTAAGAGGTTTTAATGTACTAAAGTTTTTTTAGTATTTATATTGACTTTAATTTGGCTGTTTACCATTTAATTGCTAATTTTTGTTAAATAATCAAGATACTATTACTATCGGCATTAGTCCGTTTTTCATAACGTCCGTTTATTACATCAACTTTATATAACCCGTTTGACGTTTATCAATCTCAGCCTCAGATTCACTTATAAAGGTTATGAATTTCGTTTGAATTATTCGTGATAGTAAGAAATTTGTATAATATTTAATAGTCATTACATAATAATATAAAGAGGAATCTGTTACTAAGAAACGCTTTCCCTTAAAACGGTTTTGCGTTAGTAATAGTATTTGGCAGTTTTTTTTTTAAAAAAAAGAATGATAAACACAATAAAATTTCGAAAGAATCAAGTTGGCTTTATAATAAATACCGTGTTATATATGTTGTCGATTTTTAAATTGTCGAGCTTGATATTCCGAGAAGGAAATACCAATGATTTTACATGGATTAATTAGTACAAACCGCTTCGAACCCGTTTTCGAACTAATAGGTTCGCTATTATAAATTACCTGTAATCGAAATTGTAAGTGACGATAAAAAAACTGACTTTGAATATTACATTCAAAGTATTTTATTAGCCTGAAATAAGTTTCAAGTATTTCGTTCTCTTATAAAAGAATTTTTAAAACGACAGGTTTTAGTTCAATAGATAGGTTATATATACCCGACTTACAGGTTTTTTTTAAGCTTTTCGAATAACGTAAATCTCAATGCTTTTGAATTTTTTTACAACTCGACCGAAAATAACGACGGGTTATTCTACCAATCCTATAAACAGACTTAAGTTACTTTTGTTTTGTATTACCCTAATTATATAAAAGCCATTATTTTTCGCATATCAATTAAGAAATGAACTTCTATTACTATTAAAACTATTAGCTAATACTATTATTATACTCGCCATTATCTGAATTACCCTTTAAACTATTAACGGTTAACAATTTTTTGTCTATATCGACTAATTTACCTAACTTACTATTAATACGTTCGACAATCGCCACCAACTGTTTTACTTCTTTCAATTGAGTTTCATACCAGTTCTTGAGCCGCAACGCATACGATTATTACAAAGATATTTTACTCACTTGAAAACCATACTTATTGTCAAAGAATTACATGTCGCTAAGTTTACCGAAGCAGATGGAAGTGAAAGAAACCGAACCAATATCATTACGTATATCCACTTTGTGTTAAGTAACTCGAGGTACCCTTATTACCTTTCTAAACACGACTAGCTCGGTTAACACGATATTTAACTGTTCGTTAGTATATAATCAGCGATTTGTAAACAAGTAATGAATTTCGATTTTTGGCGGGAATATCCGGGTAGTTTATGGAAAACTTATTGATAGCCTAGGTTATGTTAGAATTTAATTTTAAGAAAATATAGGTGTAATTCAAGCTTTAGATGGTAATACCCATAACGTATAAAAGAAATTCAATACAAATATTGAGTTATTCATTAATGATTTTCTAGTTGCTACCCTATCTTATACTTACTTTTCGTCTTTGAGTCAAATTTACGTGATGAATAAGCCATTTTATATACTCACTCAAAATATGTTTACTCTGCAATACTATTTAGGTATATCGTAATAAGGAGTAGCACCGGAAACTATATACTTCTTGATGAAAGATAAATGATTTCTAAGACAAAACTTACTTTTTTTATAACCTTATCAACATCGGTAAATAAAAACTCGGGTTTATTTATGTAATTGAATCGTTTATAATTATATGAGAATTTGATTAACAGATTTGGAAATGTTGGTATATAATAGAAAAAACGTACACTTCTATTGCCAAGGAGAATAAAATTGTTATAGGAGGGAAAAGCTTTCATTTTTAGTAAAACGCTTAAGGGAACTTTTTTTTGAAAGGGCGGTTATAGGGTTCATGCTAGCACCTTTCACGCCATGCTAAAACCTTCAGCGGTTGAAATCTTTTACAACATGTTACGACATTTTATACCGCTTTGAAACGGTTATAATACACCTTTTAAGAAGGTTTACTGCAAGAGAACATTTTCCACTACCTTTTACGGTCAGGCATCACCTTTTACCATCTTTTATACGGCTTCAGAGTAAGTTGGAAGGTAATATTATAAGCTGGTGCCTAGGTTAATAGTTACCAGAGATCTAACTCTAGTGGTTAACATGATTTTACGATGCTTATGAGATGTTTAGAAGTATGCCTTTACCTTTCACGTGATCGGAACATCCTCTTTTCTGTAGCTTTGTAACCGCTCCTTAATAGGGGTTTCTTTTTCCTTTTTCATCGAAGATTATAGATAGTATTTGATCGCCTTCAGTGACAGCTCTAGCTTAGTTCCTTCACAGTTAACGGGTTTAAATTCATTTCATTTTATGTTATCGAGCTGTTTTGGAGCTGTTATTTTACGGATATTAAGTATGGAAATAAACTTGCATTGATATTATCATTACGACTATATTTATTTAACTATATCACCGTATTTACAGTTATCAGAGGTATTTTTAGGGCCTTTATAGTAAAAAACTTCTTACCTATATTGATAAGTTTTCCCAGTGTGCCATCCATACATTTAGAGATCTAGATGAGCTTTTTAGTTAATTTTAGCTGAGTTCCCTACCTGCTTTTTAGCTGCGACGCTTAGGTTTATTACTAAGATGTTTTGTTTACTTAAAACCCACGCCTTTTATTTGGTAGTTATATAATGCAGAGGTTACCGGAACGGATAGTAGTGGATGGCTTAGGACCGCTACCGCTATATGTGTAAACTTTACGTTGAGTGGTTCAACGGACTTTTATTACCTTTTTAACCGCAATTAGCTAGGTTTGTCCGCTATTTGACCACTAATTAGTATTTGGAAAGTAGTTTAAAAGCCGGGTATTTTACTTTGAGTTTGAATGTCAAAACTTAGGTAAGCTGTCAAAAGCTTTTCAACTGCTTTTTATATGTTGAGATTGAGGTTTATAGGAATATAGCTATGGCCGGAGCTCTAGCTGTTGACACCAATAGGACATAAGCAGTATTTGACGCCAGTGTTTAGCTATTCATTAATAGTTTTATAGTCGTTAATATGATTTGTCCTTACCCTAGGTCTTTTGATAGCACTTGCGAGGATTATAAGCTTTTCTGTACACATATTCAAAGCATTTTTTTTAGTACTATTCGAGTACATTTTGATAAGGTGTACTACCGGGAACTATATATTTATTATTAATGATTAAGAAACTCCAAAGTCTAAATTTGTATTCCGAATCGCCTTATTAACTTTCAAAATTAAATTGGGATTCATTGCAGTAACAAAAACGTTAAAATGAAATGAAATTATGGAATTCGGGCAGTTAATGAGCGTAACAATACAATCAAAGGGTGCTTTGAATTGTTGTTTGAGAAAAATTGATTATTAAAGGAGTGAAATTTTCTATTTACAAGGGGTTTACAGCGATTATTTATAAAAAAGGCGGCAGGAAGGCTAATGTCGGCCTCTTCAGTGTTGTTTTAAAGTGATCGATAGCTAGAACCTTTTACATGATGTTATACCATTCTTAGCCGCTCCAAAGTAGTTGTCACGCACTTTTTAGAACGGTTAACGATAAAAGAGCACCTTTTACTAACCTTTACAATTCGCCAGCACCTTTCACCGTCTTTTACAAGCATTGGAATTTAAAGAGGAAGGCTGGTAATAATGTCATAGGCTAATGCCTAGGTTAGTGGTCACTATGAATCTAACCTTAGTAGTTGCTATACTCTTATAATGCTTCAAAGCCGCTTAGAAGCATACCTTTATACCTATTATGTAATCGAGCTACCTATTATTCTGTAGCTCCGTAACAGCTCTTTAACAGAGGTTTCTCTTTCCTTTATTCATCTAAGATTATAGATAATATTCGACCGCCTTAAGTGATAGCTCTGGCTTAGTCCTTCATAAGTTTTCCTTATTTTCTATTTATCACTACTCACGCCGCTTCTCACCGCTAACCCACAACCTAATTAGTAAACTATTAACGATACTAAAACCTAAAAAACCCGCGACCGCGTTTAGAAACACGATACTAATACTTTAAAAAAGTTGAGCAATATGATTTTTTAAATATTTTGGACTTAATATCGATGACAACTTCTACTACCTAATTTAGTAACGCGACTATATACTCTTTTAACAACCCACCTTCGACCTAAAAGTTTTCACGATACCTTGGTACGCTATTACGTTATATCTTATACTAAGTTAAAACTATAGACTACTGCTGCGCCTAGACCCAGTTTTTTCCCCCCTGATTAAGAGGATTGAAAAAGAAAATATCCTTTGGGAAACAAAAAAAAGATGGTTTGGGTTGAAAAAATCACGTGATACGACTAATATGTTTAATGTAGCTCTGCCCTTATATAAAGCTCACCTTTTCTCGCTTATCCGCTTTTAATTTATAGTTTATATTTCAGAAATTCGTAGGCTTTTTATAACTGAGACTAGTGCAATAGGCATGAGATTTAAATGATATTTACTTTGGGTTGGTTACCAATTCGAGGGTCACAATTTAGATCAATTTATTGTTTCGTTTATAGTTCAATATCGTCATTGGCGATACTAAGCTACATACGATACTTGAGGAGACCATTCCCGCTATTTTTCTTTCGCTAATCCATAAAGAATCCCGATTTGTGTATTTAATAACGAAACTAGATTTTGCGGTAGAATGTTATTATGGGCCAAAGTCTAACTAATTAAACTCATAACCCTACTAACACATTTATTACAATATACGCTTTGGTTCTTTTAATTTTCCTCCTTCATAGACAATTACATAAGTAATCATGTATTCATTAGCTTATGATATTAAAAATACTATTTGTAATAAAGATTGAATACTAAACTTGCTGGTATTGACCGTATACATATGCATAATAACTAAATTATCTCCATTGCTAAGCATATAGAAAAAGGTTTGATATAGAACAAAACCTTGAAGAAAAAAAGGAAGGAGTTTGTAAGGTGATAGATCAATAATACTTACAACTTGAAGAATGGACCGTTGATAACAAACGTAATATTTTTACTTTTTGAATATGAGGGTTTGACGTAGAAAAAGCCAGGTAAATGTAATCAATTCTATAGAATCCTAACTATTACAAATCCAAACATAGTAATTAGAACTATTAGCAATACTCTTACTTGTCGCATTACACTTGTTAGATCGTATAAAAAATACGTAAACCTAAAAAAGATCATTAAAGCAAACAAACTAACCAATAAAATCTTTCTAGACCGATTATTAATAATCCTATAAAAGGATGGCGGCATAGACTGCCACTAAAACCATGGATATATAATGGAAAAAAATATTTAGATAAGGACTAAAAATTGAAACAAAATATGCACCATAGTTTAGGTATAGAAAAAAAGAATATCGCATATCGAATAAACTGTTAAATTAAACAATAGAGATATTATAATACGTAGGGTAAGCTTTCTAAAGAAAATGATTAAATTAATATTGATAATAGCCTTACTTGAGGCATAATCTGAATTGAATCTTTAATATCATGTCTATAGTAAAAAGTTCCCGTATTTAAGCAAAAGAAATCTATAAAGTTAAGAGTAATACCAAGAACTAGTCGTACTTGGAATCAAGGCTAATCTCTTAAAAATATAGTAATGAAGGCAAATAGTAAATCATTATTTGATATATTGCGGTCTAAAAGATAAGTTTACGTTTAATAGTCGAAATCGATACTAGTTTAACGACAAGAGTAAACGATAAATTCATTATTCATAGTTGCCACACTACGTAAATATATACGTAATCCACCAATAATCTTCAACACATTATACTACTAAAGTAACCAAAAGAGCTACAGGACAAATTTCCTACTGAAACGGACATATATTTCGTCAAACCTCTTTACAAAGTGGTCAAAAAAGGTATTTATTGGTTATTAACTTATTAAACACTCTTTATAAAGTAAAACATGAAGAAGTTGATATTAAACCCATATTTATCAATCAACTAATATGAAAACTTAAATATTGTCAAAGTAAACTAACGATATATTTTTATTGGGAACTACTGAATTTATGGGAACGAAATAGTATACTGTTCAGGATTCCTGCCTTCAAAAATACATATCGATTAAAATGTCGGCTAAAGATATTCACTTGAATTCAAACGGATCATAAATCTGTATCTATAATATCAAACAAGGCTGTTTCATATACCTAAGCCTATTTAAAGAAAGTAAACTACGAGTTTAGTAAATATTAACAAAACCAACGAAACATGATTACGATGATATCTCAAACAAAACGATACAAAGATTTATATAGTTATATTATACTAATACAAAACATCCTACAATTTATTGGGTACGATAATAACTAAACATCGAAGCTAAACAGATTCTTATATGTTCAAGAAGCTTAACGATAATGAAGTTCATAATTTGAAAATGCTTTTTTGGTAAAAATCACCGAAAATATGTTCCAAATTTCATTTCTTATAATAGTCGTTCACAAAAATAAACTAAATAGGCAATTCATGATCATCGGCAACCTCGTTTCATAAACATTTATGGAATATTAACGCATAATACAAAGTTTATAAATATGGTAAGTTTAAAATATAATTATAGGATTTGATAGTAAAATAATAACTGAAGATATATAACAATTTATTATCAAATAATTCGGATTTTACCTAATACCTATCATTTTATTTAATAATCCCGGAACCATTAAACATACCTTTTTCAATTCAAAACGATTGATAATATATGTTGAGTAATAAACATGATAATATGAAAGATAGTGTATGAAGTTCAAAAAGTTGAAGAACTCAGGTAAATTAATAGCAAAGATAACTCTTTTGACACTATAATTCATATTAAGTTCAAAGGCGTTTTGAACAAGGTTTATAAATAATAATCAGCTAACTATATCTATTGAAGAATATGTGAACTAGGCAGTATTTAACGTGATGCAACAGCGATAATATAGTAAATCGGAAGACTATTAAGATAGTAAATATAAAATACATACTTCAACCTATAGAACAAAGGTAAAGGATTAATGTCGTTTAAGTTTATAATGAAAAACTTAAATATAGAATAAAGGAGGTTTATATCTGTACCTGTGGGGTAGAGATTTTTAATTAAAGTGTAATTTAGATAAAGAAAAATTTGGGATGAATAAATGTAGCACCGATAAAGATAAATTAAAGTTCAGTAATTACTTCCAATTAGTGATCTGTTATATTTGTACTTACATATAAAACAAATAATTGTCGATATTACAACCCTATTCAATTGTAGTACAGTCACGTTAATTATATTAAACATAGGTTCAATATAGTAGCTGTTAGTTGAATTTATTAACTGTAAATTCATTGTAGCCATTAACTCGTTTAATGTAGAGCATGAATTAAGCAGTTAATTACATAGATTAGTGAGAAAACCGGCTAACGATTTGCAAAACTTAGAAGTAACACATTACTACTTTCAATGCAATACAAGTTACTTCGATCAGAAATTCTAATTGTCTACATTGCAACGATAAAAATCTACCAACATTTGTTACAATATTGTCGGATCTCTTAATTGTAAAGTTTATAAGCTATATAAAACCTCGTAATGAATATTACTTCAAATTATCCAAGGAATAAACAGTACTAAGTTTTTTATTGAAAAGATAGATACGTGTATTCTTCAAATTTAAAAATCGATAAATTGAATAATACTATAGATTACTCAATTATAATTTCTAATAATATATTACCCATCGTAACATATGATATTTATTAAGTTTTAGGTTCACTCATCCTAAGAGAAATTCTATTATTGCTATCATACTTTAAGTTGTATTTAATATAATCAGCATCGTTGTTTTTAGGTGCTTTTTTTAGTATCGTATTGAAATTTGGTTCCTTGATATTGTTTGCATCAAAATCTGTTAATTGGTTTTTTTCTTGAAGAATTATTATCGTATAATACTTCTTCCGTAATATAGGTTCCTAACAAATCCATGATATTAATATATAATGATCGAGCAATTTTAATCATCTCCTATAACCGTGTTATATAATGATTCATACCTTCTAATAACAATTTGTTACATACCCTGAAATTAAATTGAAAATCAATCCTAATATTCTGTCTCAAAAATTAAAATTACATAATCGTTGAAGTAATAAAAGATCTGGTCAAAAGATTTGTAACGAAAATTAAATTCATACTTTTAAACTATTTATTTCGCGTCGTAAACATCTTATTCATTATAATATTAAAAAATATTACATATACTACGATTTTTCAAATATATAATATTTTCTTATGGAGGTATATAAGGCATTTCCCCCCTTAAAACTACAGCTTCATTTAAATTCTTATCATTCTAGAACATTTACTGATAATCGTTCTTTAGGAACTGTCTTCCAATCTAATTAATATTACCGACTTTATTCTTTAGTAAAGTATCCTTTTAGTCTGGTATTATAATATCTCTTTCCTTATCTTTAAATCGTAGTTTAATATTATTTATATTGATTTAAATAGATTATAAGAATATTAATTACTTTTTCGACGTGCTGTAATAGTGAGGTTTTCGGAATAGTATTTTTTGCCAATATTTGAAATATTTTTAGGCTTCCAAATATTTCCAAATATTTTCCGTTATCAGTTTTGCTTTTCTTTTTACGGATAATCATAGATATGTACCATTATGCCAAAGAATATCGTAGATTCGTCGTATTGTTCTTTTTTAAGACATTTAGTTTCAACTTTGTTCTTCATTCCTTTATGAAACTAAAGAATGAGAGTTTTGTTTTCTTATTTAAGGTTGGTAGATATTTATTTCAATTTAGTAGTGTATTCATAGTTTAAGGTGTATTAAATGAATTGTTTGAGTGGTTATTCCACTATTCGTTTCTCGTTCGCATCTTTAAAGATATCCTTGAATGCTTTTTCAGACTTTTCAAAATTCGTAAACACGCCCTTAATTTTTATATCCTCAATATTTTCATCTTTTTTCAGAAAATTTCTAAGCCGAGGTTCGTATGAATTTTATATGTTTCTCATACAACAATATGTGATAAAACCATTTTATAAATTTCGATGTTATATTATCGATAATGATGCAAAAAGTGAATGCGTTCTTAAGTTAGGAATCACTCAAGCGCTCTTTTAATTTCGTCAAAAGCAGTAGATTTATTTATCTCATGAACTTGTCCTTAGTAGGTAATTTATAGCTATAGGATTTGCCACTAAAGTTGAATAATAAGTTAAGTTATTTAGGTTTTCAAAAAGCTAGGAATACCGACGTTAAAAGTGGTGTAAGTTTAAGGAGTTATCGTATTCTAAATATTACTTAGTGGTGTATTAAGTATACTAACCTAACAATGTTCATTATTACAAACGATCGTACTAAATACCAAGAAATAAATTAAAGCTGTTAGAGGGTTTATCTTACAAAGTTAGTTGTAGATGTGAAAAATCTAAATAAAATAAATACATTTACTAAGTAATAAAAAGTTAAAAAGCAATTGGGAATAGATATTAAGAGGAAATACTAGAATGAATAACAAAAAAACTATTTATTAATTTGTCTAGAGCGTTATAAAAGTATTTTGATGTATTTCGTTCTCCAATATTAGCATAAATTACGTCCAAAAATGAAACCAAAATTCGACCTTACCATTATTATCATCGTATAACTTATACGAAAGTAGGTTATTTTGTCAATCTCATTCTATAACTGGCACGAAAATATTATTTCAATCTTCGCTAACTCATCACTTCATCATATAAAAAAGGTGGGTTTTTGTTATGATATATTGAACTTCAAGTTTTAAGTGGCTCGGCTAACTTACTGGCATGTTTCTTAATTCGACTACTGCTTGTGTCATAACAATAAATAGTAAGGAAACCAGTTAAAATATATGCGGATAGTATTATAGATAGCACAAAATATAAAGAAATGAAATAATATGTTAGTTCTATACTTGGAGATTTTGAAATAGTAATATATCTGAAAGCAAAGTACTTATACTCTACTATGAGCTGTATACACTCTCAAGTCGCTTTCCTTATGTATTATCTAATATTACTACTTTTTATTTTAAATCAACTATATTGTCTTGATTTAATGTTATGATAGACGACCTAATGAGAAATATAGTGTAATATAAAATATATACAGTATCATAGTCAAACTAAAGCATTAAAAGTTGAATAATATGACAAAATCCCTGAAAAAGTTTTGAGTTAAATAAACCGTTTTTGAAATTATATTATAATATTGATATTGCGAAAAACTTCATTGAATTTAAAAATTGAAAATTGTTAAAAAAATACCCAAATTTGGAAATTTCGTGTATTAAAGTATTCAAATATTAATTTTTAATAATAATGTTATTCAAGTTATAATGGTTTCAATACAAATATGTATTAACAATAAATTCAATAGAAAATAGTAATAAACTCATGTTACAAATACAACCTTCCATTCATTACTTTTTCATTCATTCAAAAACGAATTGAAACTTTACGAACAAAGTTAGGTAAAACCTAATCTGAACAAAAACGAGAAAGTCAAAAACAAAACAATAAAAAGGAAGGGAAAGTTCTAATGAAAATTTGGTAGGTATCCTTATCATTTTCGATTTTTATAAGTATAACAAATTAACTAAAACCTTATCCTATAAAGCAACAATCTCCATCCCTATTACCTTAAATGGGGTAAAGCAAAGGGGAAGTTTAGTAAAATCATCACTTCGCTAACGGGTTTGGTTGCATACCTGATTCCCCAACAAAGTCGCCATATAAACTATCATTGTAGGGACGTACCTGACAGGGGGGCCAAACCCCGCCTTCCCATTTTCCACGCTTGAACCCCGGCCTCTACAGAGAAAAAGCTTGCGCGGTTACATGATTTAACATTTTTAAATGGAGATGATGATTATGACCCATCTCATTACATCTGCAGGTACCTTGGTTCTAGAAATTCATTCAACAAATAATGCGATCTCCTTGCAAACCTTCATTTGCTTTAAATTGCATGATTGATAAGTTCGTTCCTTGCAAAGTAGAGTTAGATTAAGTTTAATTGTTGCGGATCAGTGTTATCGGTGGCTATATCACCTGTAATAGTAACGCATTGCTTAATCTACCATAGTTACGTTGAAATCGGCGAGCATACTAGCGTAAACTTCATTTTGTGAGAGTATCACCATTTATTGCCAGCGTTTGATCTCATGCGTTAAGTGGTGAAATATAGTTTAGGAAATAAGGAACTAATTCGGCCGTATCCAAAGAAGAACACAGCCGGGAACAATGTACTGTAGTATTGCAAACAGTTGGTACATAATGAAGACGGAAGGAATTCACCTATGAAATGAAAACCAACATCTGTCATTCGTAGGGAACCCAGGCATCTAGATTCGGGTGATTACTTTGGAGACATATCTGCAACGAACATATGTGCAAAATCATTGTGCAGTAATATATAACTCTACTTCGTCTACAAAGTTGAAGATATCAATGAATTCTGCTGTTAGATGAACATAAACCCTACATACTCATAGTTTGTTTGATTCTTTAAACTTGTGCAAATAGAAAGCTTCTCAAAAGGAAGTTTGATGAAATTTACACTATAATGCATGATTGCTTTGTATTGAATTTTGTTTATGTGACAATTTCAAATGGTTTTGCTTTTGAAGTTTTTCATCAAATTCAAGAGTTATATAAATATAATTTACGTACTCATCGTAGACGTCCGGGATTTTCCAGAACACAATGTATAAATCGGGTTGCATCTGTATTAGATAGTGGACCCTGGAATGACGTGAGGATTTTACATGAAAACTATCGGCAGAAAGTCAAATAATCTAAAAAGATAAACTTTGAGTATTGTAGGGTACAAGACACATGATTTGAACATCACTTTCTAGAAATTGAGTTGGAAAAAGTGCCTCACAGAATGTGAATCTACAAAATACAAAAATATTATGTCAAACTCCCGACCGTAGCCACAGTTTGCCGTTTCAACATACTAGATGACATGGCTTGTGTGTGTATTCAATTCAACGTCTATCCCAACTACTATAGTATCATGCTGAAATAATAGCATCCCTGTAAGGTTACTGGTCTGTGCCACCCTAGTATGTGAACTTAACTAAATTTGGCCTAGCAAAACACATTTTTTCTAGTACACGTCTATCCAAACAACGCAATGAGCAATACCTAGAGGAACTGCTACAGTCATTGCCGCAACGTTGCAAAGATGTATTTGCTGTTATTGGGATGCATATCAAATGGTGATAGCTTCATTGAATTGACTCTCTCAATATGTTAGGTACGTACTGTCTTTGGTGTGGCTATTATTCTTGGCGAGTGTGGCACACGAACCAAATACCTGAATGCTATCAATTACCCCTACCACCATAGTACCTATGGTGACCTCTCATCAGCCCACCATAGTGCGATGGGCTGATGTGTGGTCAACGCGTGTATAAGGGAGGCCGTGAGGCCGTGTTGCGACATCATAGACGTGAACGGTGATCCTGACCAGGAAAGAATATTCGGTAGCAGTCCCATTCCCGCCCTCCGAGGCGGTGGCCATTTTAATTGCATCAACATGCTTCACCTAAAAATGTCCAACCGTCGCTACCGGCGTATGCAGCTCAGCACGTTAACAGATTACCACGAGGGGATTTGTGTGGATGAATTGATGGGAAGCCAGGAAGTTCTTGGGAATTTGAAGAAAACTCGTATGAGTTGAAATTTTCAATTGTTTTCAAGCGAACGCGGTCCATAAGGTAATTGAGCTCCAAACAAAGTCTTCCACATTGACGTATGAAGAAAATATACCAAGGTAGAGGACTGTTACCATTTCAACTGCAACGACTGCAACGCACTTCACGCAGGGCTATGCACAGTGGTTCCCTCTTGTACTCGTTTGCGGTCCTTTGTTCCTTTGTCTCAGTTATCACGGTTCCGATTTCGGACCGTGTGCATACTGGACAGCCCGTGATGTCTGGCTCAGCTACACAACAGCCCGCCAGTTTGCGCCTCCTGCTACCCCTACAACTCGCGTCGGGTGATAATCATGGGCATATCCCATTGATAGACAAACCAAGCATTGTGACACTTCCATGTGTGGTCAGGGTCCTTGAGCTCGATCTGGTGCGCGAACTATGTGAGTCAAGACTGCAAGAGTGGGAGGAGTTGGCAGGTGAAGCCAGAGCAGAGCGGGGACGCGTGTGTAAGTAAATAAGCATGGACACTTACGTCGTAGACAGAATACAGCGTCGCAACCAGCTTCCACATCTCCAGCTGCGCAAAGTACCGGCCCATGCAGACGCGCGAGCCGCCGCCAAAGACGTGGTCGGCCACGTCGCGCATGCGGGCGAAGCGCGCGTCGAACGCGGCGGGCGCCTCGCCGGCGCGCGGCAGCCAGCGCTC